>WYDI02003761.1:0-21340 GCA_009867235.2 Psittacus erithacus
CCCCCTCCTCCGCCGCCGCCGCGGCCCAGCCCGGGGGGTCCGGAGGGTCCCGAGGTTCCGCCCGCCCCGTCCCATCCCGTCCCGCCCCGTCCCGTCCCTCCCCCGCCCGCCCCCGCCCCGCGCCCCCTCCCTCCGCGGATGTCGGTGCGCGGGCCCGGGACGCGCCGCCCCGCGGGCAGCACGGCGTGAGGAGCCGCCGAGCCGCCGCCGAGCCGCCGGCATGGGGCCGCTGCTGCCCCTCGCCGGGTGCCTGCTGGCCCTGCTGGCCGCGCCCGCCGCCCGCGCCCTCGAAGGTGAGTGCGGGCCCGGGCCCCGCGGTGGGGAGCGGGGACACCGGGAGGGGATGGCGGTGGTTGGAGGAGGGGGGGGACACACAGAGCGCCGCAGCTGCGCGGCCCCGCGGCCGCTGTCGGGGCCGCGGCGCTCGGGTCGGGGGGCGCCGCCGTGACAAAGCAGAGCGGGCGCAGCACGGCCCCGCTGCGCCTCGGCAGAGAGCGACGGAGGGCACCGGGCGGTGGGGGGGGGGGGCACCGGGACGGGCCGCCCTTCCCTGTGCCCCCCAGGCCCCCTCCGGCCGCTCCTTCCCGTTCCGGGGGGTTCCACTCTCCCGGCGCCCCCTTTTCCACGGGAATCCAAAGTTTCCCCCCTTCCAGCCAAGCAGGAAAGTTGGAACTCGGCGTCCCCTTAGCTCGGGGGTCCCCCCCAGCTCCCCGGGACAGCCTGGCCTCGCCCCACACTCCTTGCATAACTGGGGCCGCTTCTCTTGCCGCAGCCGCGGCTGCGGGGCTCGGCCGTGGCCAGCGCGGTGGCACTGGGATAAATGTTTACCCAGCGATGGGGCTGTCCCCCCCGTCCGTCGGGCCGGGCCGGCCCCTCGCCAGCCGCTTTCTTTCCAGGCTGCGCACGTCTCGCGTTCCCGGCGCTTATTGATCTATTCAGTAAATACTTTGAGGAGCTCGTCAGCTCCATGGCCGAGGGTTTTGAGCGGATGAGGGGCCGCTCTTGGCAGCAGCGAGGGCGTTTGGGAGCTGGCAGCCGAACACGCCGGGAACCAGCCATGGAGAAGTTCCTGCGATGCCTCAACGCGCGGGGCTGGAGCCTGCTTTTCCCTTTCAAAGCAGAGAAATGGGGGTTCTGAGTTGGCACTTTCCGCTTCTGGCTTCCCTCAGAATGGCTCTGGCAGGGGACGGGAGCAGTTGGTTGGCGTGGGGGTTATTTATGGGGGGGGGGAGGAAGGGTTTTCTGTCCCTTTTCTTTGCCCACCTTGGAGTGAAGCTGCTGGGGCTTGGTGTGGTGGCAGCACTTGACCTGTCCCCAGGTCAGTGGCATGGAGGAAGAGGAGGAGGAGGCTTGGGCAGATGCCAGATCCCTGCCCCAGATTACTGTCTGGGGCTGTGGGAGCCTGGAGCCTGCGGTTTCCATCCCTCCTTGCCCCACTGGAGGTCCGGGTGCTTCATTGGTATCCCTTGCAGGGAGCAGAGGTTGATTGACCCGATGGTGATGGTGATGGTGAACCGCTGAGCTGCTGCTTCCCTGCTCCCACCCCGCTCCCCAGGATCCCCATGTCCATAGGCCTCATCTTCACTGGATGGTGGCTGGGAGCTGCCGGCAGATTCCCAAGTCCATGGGGGCGGGAGGGACGGGCATCGCTCATTGCATAAGCTGCGTTGCCTTTGGAAACAGGCTGCGGAAGGATGATGTGCGGGAAGGAAGTTCCTCTGGCCCCTTCTCCACCCCAGGAGCTGGAGTGGGGTGAAACCCAATGCAGGGCCACCCCTCCCTCCCAGTGCCAGGCTGCCCTCCCTTTGGGGCTGACATTGGGGCCGAGGTGCTGCTCTGCTCCATGAGGCAGCCCAGCAGGATGAGGGCTCCTTGGAGAGCTGGGGATGGAGCTGCAGGAGGCTGCAGAGGGGCTCTTGGAGCTGGCAGGGATACAGAGGGTGGCACCTTGGCTCCAGTGGTCCTGGCTGGGCTCTGGTCTCCTGCTTCAGGCCAGGGCCAAGCTGGGAGCTGTGATGGAGCCGGTGCTGCGGGCAGTGGGGTGCAGAGTCCCCATCTTTGCCTAGAGACACGTGCTGCCCCTGTTTGCAGCTTTGGACCCATTCAGTTGTTCCTGGCTTTGGCTGCAGGAGGCAAAGTCCAGTTTGGGGGATAGGGGGGAATCTGTTCCAGTGGGACAAAGGGCACCGGTGCACGGCTCCTGTCTACCAGAGCTATGGTGCTGCTTTCCAGTGGCACAGAGCTGCCTCACGCAGCCATGGGGCCACGGGTGAGGGCAGGCAGGGTTTACCCTGCTCCTGGCTTGGTGATACCTGTGGTTAAGGGCTGCGGTGCTTCGGTGCAGTGCTTCTGATGCAATGGTGGGGACAGGAGGGTACCCACTGGCTCTGTGTGGAGCATCCTGGGGCTCCTGTGGGGGCCCCTGCATGGGAGATGCTGTGCTGTGGATGTTGCCCCTGTCCCTTGTGCTCCCTGTCCCATGGTGTGTGCTGATGGATGGGGCAGTGCTGGAGCATCTCTGGCAGCGGTGTCTGTTTTGGGGTGAAACCAAAGCATTGCTTTCTGCCTTCCTGCTGCTTCCAAAGCCATGGTGGGTGGTGTGGAGGTGGGAGCAGCTGTGGCACACGTGCCCCTTGTCCTTTGGTGTCTCCTCATGTCCTCTCCATGTGGTTCCATGTGCTTCTCAGGAGCGGGGGCTGCTCAAGCCCTCCAGCTCGTGATGCTGCTTCTTTGGTGTTGAGGATCCATGGGGCTGATGTGGAGCAAAACCCATCCTGGTCCTCCCTAATCCTGTCTCCCTGGAGTCTCTTCCAAAGGATCTGACTCTGGTTCCTCCTCACCGTGAGCCTGTGTGAGATGCCCGGTGCTGGTTGCCTGCCTGGTCCCCTGGCTCCGTTCTGCTGCATGAGACATTCCCATCTCCTTGCAGGAGTGGAAAAGCAGGGACAAGTGAAGGGAACCAACTGCGAGGTGGGGACCCCAGAAACAGCCTCGTGTCAGCTTCAAGGTGGGAGGGAAAAGCCATCCTCTCGCTGTCATGGGCAGGTTGAGCTCAGCCCCTCTCCTTCCCCATCTGGGATGCTGTGGGGGGGACCCAGCAGCAGCGGCATCCTGGTCGTCTCCAGGTGTTTGTTGTGGGCATTATCCTCCATTGGGGAGGGCAGCTGAGGATGGGGCAGGGTGAGGAGCCCTTTGCCCTCACCAGAAGCATCGCTACCGTTCCTAGAGGGATGCAGGGGTCTGTGCTGGCTTTTTGATGTGTGCTCCCGCTGTTCCCTGCTCCAGACGCCTTCCCACAGGGATGGATGCCCACAGTGGGGGAGTTTTGCTGCCCTGTACAGGAGACAGGGGCAGCTGAGCCCAAAACCATTGTGGTTTTGGCTCTGCCTTTGGGATGCTTTCCCAAGCCCTATAGGAGGCCATTGAGCAGGGACTTGGGGGCTGCTCAGCCCCTCCAAGCAGAGCAGGGAGCACGTGCCTCTGCAAGGGCCCTTTGCCCTGGCAGGGAGTGCATGGGGGGGGTGGTTCTGAAGCCACAGGACAGCATGGGGTGTGCGGTCAGGGCTGAGCCACAGGCTGTGCCGGGCTGTGCCGAGCTCCTGCTGAGTCAGCACCATCAGCGCGCTGGTGGGATTGGGGCAGGAGGTTCCTCTTCCAGGCACTGACACAGTTTCAGTTCCCAGATCCACATCGAGCTCCTTCTTTGTGCCAGCCCCCACTCATCAAACCCGTGCTCTGTGCCCCGCCAGCTGACCCACAGCCACCTCTCCCCATCAGTGCATCGGCTCCATCCTCAGTGCCTGTCGAGGGGACGCATTTCCCTCCCCTTTGCAAGCCAGACTCAGGCTATTTACAGACCAGGTTTTGCTGTTGATGTCCCAGGCCTTTCCATTCAGCGTCCCTGGGCCAGCAGGGACCAGCAGCAAATGTTCTCAGTGTTTTCTCATTTGGCTCCAACTTCTTGTTTTCTTCACTCTCTGCTTCTTATTTTAAGAAGGAAAAGTACTGGGTGGGCCGCGAGGACTGGTTTGCTGGTTGTTATTCTGTTGTGTGAGCTTCCCCAACACACTCCAGCCATTTCTAAGGCTAAATATAGACTCCCCATGTCCTTTCTTAGCCAGGGGAACGGAGCAGGCTGGAGCTGCAATCATGCAGATGCTCTGCAGGATCCCAGACGGTCCCAGCACTGCGTGAAGCAAAGGGCTTGTGGGGTTGGCAACTGGAATGTTGGATAATGACCTTGCCGGCAGCTTCTCTGGTGGGACCATGCTCACGGTGCCATCGAGGGGAGGGATGGGAAGAGCAGCCTCGGCTCATCTGCAGTGTCCAAAGAGTGTGGCCTGGGGCATCAGTGGGAATTGCAGATGCTTGGGAGGGGGGAAGTTGCATCTTTAATGGAACGGACTAATGAGCCTCTTGCAAGATGCTATTTCTCCAAAGGACACCATGGCGCTGACACTCGCATCCTGGTGAGCTGCTGATGGGAAGGTGACCACGAGCGTGGTGTGCTTGGTAAATAACGGGGGCGAGGGGATTAATTGCTGCTTTAGGCTCGGCGCTGCCCTCGGGGCTCTGGTGTCCATCCCTTGGCCACCGTAGCCAAGGAGGATTTCAGCCTGGCGAAGGCTTTGTGAGCTGCGCCGCTGTGCTCCCCTGCCGTGGCCTTGCTGGGGGTGCCTGGGTTTTGTGTTTGCTGCCGGGCAAATTGGTGTTGGAATCTGCCGAGAGCTTTGGAACACATCAGTCTCCTCCATTTACTTAATACGGTGCAGCTCTTTGTTCTGCAGCCGGCTGCGCGCAGGGACCGGGCCCTGGATTCACGCAGCGGCTCTTTGTAGCTGCTGAAGAGCCGAGCATCTCCCTGCGCCGGTGCCCTGTGATGCTGCGTTGGGTTCTATGGGGGCTGAGTCTTTGCTGGGGTCCCCTTGCTCTGTCTCTTGGTGCTGCAGCGGCACAAAGCGCTGGCACCCTGTGGATGTGCCGTTCTGGTGGTGCTGTGCTTGGAATTTGAATGGCGTGGCCTAAAGGGATCACTGAATCATAGAATCAGCCAGGTTGGAAAAGACCTTTAAGATCATCATTAATGCAGATGCTCATGCCGTGACTGTCCCCTGCCCCAGTCTGCTTTAGAGGCACCACACTGGCTTGTTAATAGTGAGGGTCCAGCGTGTGCCTTGTGTTCCCCATCCCCAGCTGCCAGCATTGATGCTCTTCATCTATCCTTAATCGGTTTGTGGCTGGGAAAGCAGCTCCAGCTGATGATGCACAACACAGGGGGGCCTGCAGCATCCCCAAGCGCAGTGCTTGCAGTGGTCCCATCCTCCCTGGGGTGCTGGACCCCATCCCTCTGCACAGCCCACTGTGGGGAGAGGAGCTGGGAGACGGCTGGGCAGAATTTGGTCCCATGCTTGTCCCGGTGCCTTTTTATTGTTTGGAAAAGGAAGTACTTGGGTTTAATGCTTCCCGCTCCGGCAGCCGGGGCGGATGCTGTGGGGCACCGGGGCAATCACTGCGGGGTCAGTTGGGCTTTGCCTTTACCACTTGGTGCTTCCCGCCTCGCTTCTAAGGACGGAAACGTTCTCCCCCTGTCCTAAAAGTCAGCTGAAACATCCACACCATGGGACCCATCCCCTGTCCCCTGCCTGCTCCTGGCAGGGCCATTGGCCCCAAGCTGGATCAGCATCCCTGGGTCAATGCCTTGCTTCCTGCCGCAGCCCCCGGCCCTTCCAGATGGGTTCAGTCAGTGTCTCCTCTTGTGGCCTGGAGCGTGTTTTCCCTGCGGAAGAGTGGATTTGGAGCCCAGCGCTGTGCTTACTCACCAGCTTGGTCTTCTCCTCCGCAGCTGCTCCAATGGCATCGTCCCTCAAAACCCGCCCGGCCCATATCTATCTATAGATCTCTATAACTCTATATATCTATATATTTCTATAGAAAATCTTAAAGCTGCTTCTTCTGCAACTTGCAGAAGGTCAAACCAGCCAAACCAGGATCCTTGGTCCACAGGAACCACCTTGGAGCATCCAGGCTGCTGCAGGCGAGCGCTTCATCACTGATGGAGATGCCAAGGGCTTGGGTAGCGTCTGGGATGCAGCATCTGAACAGACACATCCATACGGATTCCCCTGTAAACATTTGTACCAGTTAGATGGGACGTTTTGCCATGCCAGGGCAGGACGGCCAGGTTTGCTTCTGGGGACCAGGATGGGAGCTGGTGATGGCCAGAAGCCCTGCATGAGCACGGAAGGGGCCACAGCACTGTGTTGTCATTGGGAGACCTTATACCAGCAAGAGATGGTGGTGGTCCCATGTCCTCCCCAGCACTGGGGGATGCTCCCCACAGAGGACCTAGTGGCTGGAGATGGAGCTGCATCTCCACATCCTCATCACCCCTCTTACTGCGTTCACACGGGCAGGTGGACCAGAATCCAGAGCATCTCCCTGCGCTGCTCGGGAATAAGAGTCCCTTTATGCCGGAATAATTAGTGTACTCAGAGCATGCTAATTATTCTGGGATGAAAGTGACTTTTATTCCGGCAGAGTGTCCTCTCAAAGGGCCCTTTCTGCCCGCTCCCGGGGCCACAATAGCTGCTCTGCTCCGTTTCCCCATCTCAGACAAAGTCCTTATTTGCGAAGCCAGCGAAATTGAGTTGACTGATGAATTAAGGCCAATGGTTTTGGCCTGGCTCCAGCCCTTTGAAAGCCTTGGTGAGCTGCTGCCCAAGGCCGGGCACGGGAAGCACCAGCACCCTGCTGCCCCCAGCAAAGCCCCATAGGCTGCATTGAGCCCTGGGCTCCTGTGCTGAGCTCCAGCAGCAGCGTTCTGCCCCTTGATTTCAGCTGTCCAGATGAAATGCCTATTAATCTATAATGTGCAATTGCTTTATTGCACAATGCAGGCAGGTCTCTGGAGGAAGCGCTATCAGCTTTAGCCACAAGCCATAAATAACTGCCTCCAGTGCAGAACACTCTATTCTGTTTGGGTTCCCAACTGCCCAGGGTAGGAACATCCCACTTAGCATTCCCACAATAAATAAAGGGAATAAAGCAGGTAGAGGGGAACCTGTTCCCTCTGCCTGGTTTGGGTCAGCCCTGATGGGGTGACTGGGGGGGAACCGGAGCATCCTCTTGGCTTGGGTGGCTGCTGGCCAGGGCGGCTGCAGCCCATCCAAAGCCCCTTTCTCTTGGCTGCAAATGCCTTTTTCTTCCCTTTTTTTTATCCCCTCCTTTTCATTTACATTGCAGATAAGCTGCAAAAAGAGAAAGAAACCAAACCGGCACGGATCTGCCTCCAAACAGCCTCCAGTGCGTGGCTGGAGCCGGCCCCTTTGCCCTCCCCTCCCCAGCACGTTGTGTATTATCAAGCTCTTTTACTGGAGTCGTTTCATCTGCTTCCATCTCCTGCCATTTTCCAGCTCATTCTTCCATGGACCCCTCTGTGGGGCTGGAGCAGGAGGGGGAAGAGGGGGATTCTGAATTTGGTTTAAGATGCAAATGATTTCTTGGTTCCCCCCCCCTCTTGTTTTTAATGCATTTCATCTGGGGATCGGGAGGGAAGGGGCTGGGCAGAGAGGGGGGGAAGCACATTCCTCCTCCCATCGCATCCAGATTTCCTGATCCATGTTCCCGTTTCCATCATCTCCCCCCTGGATCTGTTTGAAGTCAGGTGATGGTGGGGCTGTGGGATGAAAGCAGCCCTTGGGAGCCACAATGTGATGTTATTCCCCTTCCCCTCCCTCCTGGATGCTCCTGGGCAACCTCCATCTTCCATCTGCCCTTAGGGGCAATGCTTTCCCATCCATCCTCCTTCCTCCCCCCCACCTCAATCTTCCCTTCCCTCTTTTGTCTGAGTTTAGGAAGCAGCAATGGCAGATCCTGCAGCCAGTAGAAATCATGGAAAGGTTTAGGTTGGAAATTGTGGATTGGTTTGGATTGGAAATCGTGGAATGGTTTAAGTTGGAAATCATGGAATAGTTTGGGATGAAGGGACCTTAAAGCTCATCCAGTTCCCATCCCCTGCCATGGACAGGGATACCTTCCACTAAAGCAGCTTGCTCCAAACCCCATCCAGCCTGGCCTTGAGCCCTGCCAGGGATAGGGCAGCTTCTCCATTCAACCCATTCCAGTGTCCCAGCATCCTCACAGGGAAGAACTTCCGCCTAAGATCATCAGCAAAGGAGCCGCATATTCCAACCGGAGCCTTTCCTAGGAGCAGCGTTGTGCTGCCATTGGAATGCTGCTCTTCCTCCCAAAATTGTCTCCTTTTTGTGTTTATAAAGGTTGATCCCACAGGATTTAGATGCAGTAGGAGAAGAATTGAAAGGAAAAGGGGGGGGAGGAATGTATTTGAAAGTCAATATTTACTTAGCAATTGGACGGGCCCCTCCGCACATACCTGCGGCTTCTCCATCGGGAATGGCCGGGAGCGCACAGCAACGTCATTCATGGAAGCGGCGCTGGGATGGAGCCGTGGATCTGGTTTGAATCTTCCCGTTGGAAGGGGCCGGGTAGAAGAATTGCAAAAATGCATCTGAGCTGCTCGGAGATCTTGTATGGAAATGCAAAATGGAACAAATCAACCTTCCATTCCCCTTTCCCGCTGGAAAATGCGCCTTAGGCTTTAGGTTCGGTTGGTTTAAGTGTCTCTATTACCCTCTTTTGAAGCCAAAGCTGGAATTCTGCTGGGATTTGGGCTTTTAGCATCAACCTCATGGCTTCTGCACCAAGCCCCTGGAGCAGGGAAGAGCCAAGGGGTGCGTGTGCCTCCTGCTTTATCCTTTCCTGGAGAAACTCTGGGAAATCAGGAGGGAAAAGCGCAGAAGAGGAGCCAATGGTGGGGTTTATCCCTGAAATTCAAGGCCAAAGGATGGATGATGCGGGGGAGAAGAATGAAAGGGTGACTCTTAGCTTCGTGTTTGGTTCATTGGGTGCTCCAGCATCAACCAAGTGATGTCGTGAGGGCTGAGTCCACAGGGAGGACCAGTGAGGAAGAGGGATGAGGATGTGACGTTCAGCTGGCCGATGGGTCATTTCCCTGGAGAAAGGCCAGAAATCAGCCCAAAGTGGCCCAAATGGGAGCAGATCAGATCAGATCATAGCAGCACTGGGAGCTGTGTGATGCTTGGCCAGGGCCCTGTGGGTACCATTCTGGTTCCATCCTACCGGGTGGGATGGTAGCTCCCAGCTCTGTGTGCAGGGCGCAGGAGGTGTGTGCTTTGGCAGGCTCCCCACTGCAGGAGATGGGGTGTGGGAGCATGGAAAGGAGGGGGAAGCTGGGAATGGAGACCTGGGAGGAATGCGGAGTGGATTTATTTTGCTCCCTCTCGTGCTTTCGTCTTTCTCCCCCCCCCCCCCGCTCCAGAACATCTGGTTTGCAAATCACACTCATTCCAGCCCGTATTTATGGCCAGGCTGTTTCCTTTGCTGGCCACCTCCTCCTGCGGAGGGGCGGAGGAGTTGGGCTGAAGAGGAACGGACGGGGAAGGAGCTCCTCAATGCCTGTGGGCTTTGCTTCCAGTTGATGGAGGTTTTTGTGCTGTCCCAAAGGGAACTTGCCTTCTGCTCCAGGTGAAGACCCTGCTCGCCAGCCTCCCCCAACGGGCTGCTGAAATGGGATTGTTCAGTTCCTGCTTTGGGCAAAATGAAACGGCTCTGTTGTGTTCCTCTAACAGCCCTTTCCTGCATCCCTGCGCACGCAGAGCCCGTGGATGGCGGGATGCAGGGCCAGGCTCTCCGTCCCCATCCTGCGGGATGAAGAAGGAGCCCCTTTCTTGGACCCAAGTAGCCATTTTTAAGGACAGTTTTCCCCCTTCTTTCCCCTTTGAATTACTTTTAAGCAGGGATCTCTCCTCCGGCTGCCAAAGAGGGACGTGTGATGGCTCCTGCAGCTGCCCTGGCCCTGCTCTGAGCTGGCCATTGTGCGCTGCATGAAGGCACCTTTATTCTCCGCTCCGTGCTCTGCTGCTGCTTCTGCTGGTGCCCGGCTTTGGGAAGCAGATTTGGCTCCGTGTGAAGGATGCATTAAGAGACACCTTCTCTAATTGTCCACCTGGCACCGAGGCCATCCCCACACTTACTCTGGGGCCATTTAGCTCGCTTGGGAACATGCTGTGCAAGGACAGAAAGCGCTCTGGGTTGCCAAGGAGCCAAGGGGAAGCAATCTCCATCCTTCCCTGTGCACGGAGCTGTGGCAGCAATAGGAAACACAAGGCTTTGGCTGAAGCTGCTGTCATGTTTAGGAATGGTGGAGGGGGTTTGAGCTGGGTTTGGGTATGGCTGCGCTGCGGCATCACCCCTTCAGGAGCCAGGGTATTGTCCTCAGGGATGGTTTTCCTTAAGGAAAGCCGTGATGTGCAGCCTGACAGAGCTGCAGTGCTTGGAGGAAGTCCCACACTGCTCCTGCATGGGGAAGCTGCTGCCAGCACAGGAGAAGCTGCTCTGCTCTGATCCAAGAGCATCCATGGGGATAGGGCTGCTCCATGATGTGTTGATGCTGATACATAGGGGTCACCATGACCTGGCTTCAGCGTGTGCCCAGATCTCCCCCAGTGTGCTGAGCTACACCCCCAGAGCGCTCTGGGAAGACCTTAGAGCAGCTCCCAGTGCCTAAAGGGGCTACAAGAAACCTGGAGAGGGGCTTTGGACAAGGGATGTAGGGACAGGACAAGGGGGAGTGGCTTTAACCTGCCAGAGGGACCGATCTTCCATGCTTGTGAGCATCGCTGCTCCACGACTGGTGTCTCCAGTGCAATACAAGATCCTGGTTGTGGTTTCTCCTCCCCAACAGGCTGGGGACCACTTGCCCTCTTCCTATGGGTCTGCCCACTCCCCTTGGAGGAACAGGAGGTGCTGAGACGCTGGGGGCTGAGCTCATTGCCGGGCAGACAATGGATGCTGTTGGTTCCTGGGTGCTGACTACGGTCGGTGGTGCGGTCGCGGCTGCCATAGGTCACTCTGTGGCTGCTGCAAACCTGGGAGGATGAAGGGAGGGCAGGAAATCCACAGGGGTTTGGTTCTTTGCTGTGGTTTCCTTAAGGAGCCTTGCGTTTGGTGCGCTTGTGGCTGGGAGATGGAGGCGGGAGATGAGCTCCTCCGGGAAGAGGAGGCGGCGGAGCCGAGCTGGTCCCCAAGCTCCTCCTGTGGGAGGATGGGGACAGGTTTGGTCTCCAAGTCATCCTAAAGAAGAGTTGTGGGGGGGGTGTTGGAGGCATCTGCTTATAACTGGGGCTGTTTCATCCATTTTGATAGGTCCAGTCTCCATCTTGCTTGCACTGAGCTCCCTGTCGTGGTGTGGAGCCTTCCCCGCAAAGCAGCAGCTCCAATGCTGCAGATGCTCGGGAGACAGAAGGGAAGCGAGGGCTGTGGGAGGTGGTACCCTTCAATCAAACCCAGTGACATCAAACAAAGCCCTAGTGCAGGGCTGAGGAATAGTCAGTGTTGTTCCACGGGGGGAGAGCATCCTCCCACCCTTTAGGAGCCGGGATTTGGAGTGGGGACCAGGCTTTACCCATCCGCAGCAGCATCCCTATTGCAGGCAGGCCAGAAGCTGCCCAGACGTGGCTGTGCCATTTCCTTCCCATGGCAGGAGGTGGAGAGGAATCGTGGCACCTTCTCTGCCTGTCGGGAAGCTGAGGGTCATGGAATGCTGCGGCGAGGCCCATGCAGAGCCCCTTTTTCCATGTGGATCCTCGGAGCAGGGAGTTTATCAGGAGGCAGGGGTGACACAAGATAAATGCTTAGGGAATTGTGCCTGTTTGCCTTTGCTTTACACAAACCTCCATGATTGCTTTTTGTTGGGTTTCCAAGAATTCCTGCCTTTCCCTGTGTCCTGGCAGTGCAGTGACCCCCCATTACAGCTTCCTCGAGGTACCACTTCTGTCAATGGGATGAGGGCACTGGGACTCTTCCCAGCCCTGCTTCCATCCGCAGGGATGAGGCCGCTTTTGCTCCCTGTGCTTTAGGTTTTCCTGCTGGTTTTTGCTCTGGCTTTGGTGTATCCCTGCATGTGACAGGACCATGGTGCTGGGGTCACCATCCCTCCCTTGGCAGCACCATTCCAGCCACACTGCCTGCGCATCCATGTGTGTTAAGGATGGATGGAGCCCCCATCCCGCTGCGGGCGCCGTTGCATCCTTTCAAAAGAGGACTTTTGAATTTGCTCTCATTTGGGTTTTCTGATGCTTTCCCCCCTTTTTTTGTCCTGCCTAGCATAGAAAGCAACCCTCCCTCGGCTCCCGGGAGCTAATTCATCCCAGTTAAATGAGCTTTAAAATCGGCTAGCGCATCGTGGATCCCGGTTCCTGTTTCCTCGCAGTGTAATTAATGCTCCGCTTTCAATTCTCTCCTTTCCTTAGGGGCAAGCTTGATGGAGCTGATGCCAGGCTCCAACTTTTGCTGAGCCATTAGGAAGGAATCAACCCAAACGCGATCTTTAGCCTTGAATTTCGATTTTAGTGGGTGTTTTTCTTTTCTAAACCACTTGGCTTTGGGAAGAAACTGATCTTCTCTCTTCTCGTTCTTTCTTTTCTCATCCAGCACCGAAGACATGTAGCCCTAAACAGTTTGCATGCAAAGATCATATAACGTGCATATCTAAGGGCTGGCGCTGTGACGGGGAAAAGGATTGTCCCGATGGCTCGGATGAATCACCCGATATATGTATGTATGCCTTCCCTTTCCTCATCGTGTTCCTCTGGGGTCGCTTCATCCATCCCCTCATTGCACGCTCCTTCCAGGCGGCATCAACTGCTCTACCTCCGCTCCTGCTTCTCCCCTTGGTGGGGGTGGGTACCGCTCATCCATCTCTCTGTCCTCCTTTTATCTTTATGGGGCTGTGATCCATCATCACAGAACAGCCTCCTGGGTGTGGGGTAGCGCTGGGTTATTGGTGGTGGTTCCATCCCAGCTGATGGACATGAGGAAGGTGGGGGATGGAGCAGTGGTTGCATCCCTTCCTCAAGCTTCTGGTGATGGGGGAGAAGGAGAGAAACCTATGGGAGTCCTGGGGAAGAGCCAGGAAAGCCATGCTGCTGTCCCTGGATGTGCTTGGATGAGGATGCTCTGTTGGTTTTACCGCTGGATGCTCTGCTGCAGCTGCACCAGGGATGCTCCTGCCTCTGATGGGGTGGTCGGGTCTCTCTGGAAGCAAATGGGGAACAGGGCTGGGTTAGATGGGGCACAAGAGATGTTTGTGGGGGGGACAGGGGTTGGCATGGGGGCTCTGCTCTGGCTGGAGCAAGGACATGGAGAAGGGAAGCTGTGCTGCTCTTGTTGCCTTGTTTTACTGTGTCAGGGTTTGTCCCTCTCGTCCTCCTCGACTCCTGCTTCCCGCTGTTCTTGCCATAAAGGTCTGGTTCAGCACTGGGGTTATTTATTTCTTAAGGCAAAATGATGCAACCGTCCCCTCCGTGGGAGGGATGAGGGGGCTGGGATGGGCTGTTTGGCTCCAGTCAATCTGCAGCCCTGGAAAATTACTGTGAGCGGACTCAGAGGCCTTCCTTGGCTGGAAGGAACCTGATTGATGTATGGCGTGCCTGTGCTGCCATCCATACGGGCAGGTGAATGGGAAATGGACCCCTTGGGTGCTTTTCCCTCTCCCCCTTCTTCCTCTTTCTTCTTTCCCTTTTCCCCTTCTTCTCCTTTCTTCCTCTTCCCCTGTGAAGGCAGAGCTCCCTTTCAGGATGGGGAAGGCAAAGCAAGGCTGTGACCTGCCCTCAGTTCCTACTTGGAGCCCGGGGAGCCCCAAGAGGGAGCCCTAAGGATGCTGTGCCCTGCAGGATGCTGAGGTCGGGGTCAGTTGCTGTCCCCATTGGCACCTTGCAATGGTGCACATGAAGCCGGGTGCCTTTCCCATGGCCGGGGTATGAATGGAGGCTGCTGCCTGCCTGCTCCTGCCCTGACCTGTCAGCACACGCAAGGCACGGAGCCTGCTATCTCCAGGCTTGCCAGGCGAGCTGTTCTCACGCCACCTTGGCACCGGGGCTCCCTGCAGGCTCTCATCCCCCTTATCTCTTTGGCAGGGAGAGAATGACTTTGATTGCTTGTATTTAATGTGCTTCCGAAGCGCGGGCTGCGAGCGCGGCTCTGGCCCCGCTGCTTGGCGCACCCCTTTGCGCCCTGGCAGTGCTATTTACATTGCACTGATGTACTCGTGTCAGAGGCTCTTGAAACACCGTCTATTATGTGTGAGGTTTTCCTCCCTAGGGAATCCTTTTAAGTATTTGCTGGCCTTGCTCACGTGTTTGCTGAGCATAGGAAGAGCTCCCTTCCCGAGCTTGTGCTTATGGCTCATACCCGATTCTTGCCCGGTCGACTGGAGCTTTCCTAGAGGGGAAAACACCTTGGACCAGAGGCCCCAAGCTGTTGAAAATCAAGGGAGATGTGGGGCTCTCAGAAATGACTTTGCCATGGCCTCGTGCAGGGTTGGCACCGTTGGCTTTACCACGGATGAATCTGCGCATCCGCAGCCTTCGGTTGTGTGGATGTTGGCGAGGGTTCAGCATCCAACACTTCATCCATAGGTTAAGAGGGTCTCACATCCCTGGTCCCGCTGCACCAAGCCTGGAGCTGCAGCTCTCAGTGGCTGCTTGGGTTCGGATGCATCTCAAGTGCATCATCCGCCAAGCCTTTGCTTTCTTCTTCCTGTGACCCCGATGGGACCATCCCGCTCCGGCCTGTTCCCCATCATGCTCCCCTACATCTGTGTCCCTTTGGGCTGTTGCCAAATGAACTGCAGGCTGCGTTGCGGAAGGAGGAATTGCTTTTCCTTCCCCCCTTTTTTGTTTTCCAGTGGTTTTGCGAGGTTAAAGAATCCCATCTAATCCAGCTCCTTGGGGTGTACCACAAGCTTGTCACATGTAATAAATTGGCTCATTTATTAGTGAGCCAACACCGTCAAAAGCAAACAAAGTGGCTTGCAGATTAATCTTGCCCTGTTTGCAATCAGTGGTTTGATCCAGGCCCTTTGCAGGGGAATAATGGACACGGCGGATCAGTTTTGACTGATGGGCTGTGCTCTGTACTTCAGTGCCTTCATTCTTTTGGCCCATTTATTGACACCGCTTCAATTAACCCTGAATTTGCAATCTTTCCATGAAAAACAGCAGCTCTGAAGCAGTAAAAAACACTCCCGGGAATCATCTATTGGGTGCCCTGGATTGGGGCTGTGAAAGGAGGAACCCGCATCCCCAGTGATTGCAATGGAGCCCTCAGCTCTGTATCCCTTATCCTGATGGAGCCCATCGGCCCACTTGGCTAACTGGGAACATCCTGGGATGCGTTTGAGATGTGTTTGGGTGCTTATAGCAGCCTTAACCCCAGGCTGCATTAAGGTTAAAGCCCCTTTAGGGTATGGCAGCAGTGGGAGCTCGCAGGGAATGAATCCGAGCCCTCATTAGCAGGGCAGGAATCCTGCTGGATAAGGATGTGCTGGCACACGGAGCGCTGGGCTGGACCCTGCGAGCTGTGCGTGATGTAACGCTGCTCTCCAAGGAGAGTTTAAGCTTATTTAGGACAAACTCCTCCGGTGAAGCTGTGGGTGAAGGTGATGCTGGTCTCAATAGCTGTCTTAAAACGGACAAAGCACTCGGCGTGTGATGTGCCCTTCTCAAGTGCTCACCCTGCCAAGGACGGGGTGCTCCATGGGGAGCTTGGGGAGCTATTTCTGCACTGCTGATGGGAGGGCAAGGTATAAAGAGCCACTGTCTCCCTGCTAAATGGGGCTTCAGGACTGAGCAGAAGCGTGTTGGTGGCTCCAGTGAGAGCTGCGTGTTCAAGCCTTGGCTTTGGGGTTCAGGGCAATGAAGAGAGCCTGGGGAGGGGAGTTGGGCTTTGCAGGGCAATCTGGTCCATGTCTTGTGCCGGTGAGGCTAAACCGGGGCTCTCCATCAGTGCATCACCCTGAGCCTGAGCCCAGCGGTGGTGGAGCTCGTTTCTGGATGTGAATGGATTTCTGGTGTGTTTTGTTGTTTGTCTCAATGCCGTGCTGCTTTTCAGAGCAGCTTAACAAGAAAAGCCTTGCTCCCTTTGTGGTTTTCCTGGCTAATAATGGAGATTAAGTCTGCCCATAGCCCTGGTGCTCAGCGGCCCCCCGCAAGCTGAGCTTAACAATGAGTGCGTTGGCACCTGAGGCAGTGCCTATGGTGAGAGATGGGGCTTAGGGCCCCCCAGTAGTGATGAGGGCTCAGAGCCAAGGGTCTGGGCTAAGGAGTCTGATGAGGTCTGGGGTCACCTTCCTCCTGGGACCCCATCCCATGGGTGGGAAGGTGCCCCCAGTGCCACCCTTGGGGCTATAGATGCTCTGGGTCTCCATCCCCTTTGCACAATGCTGTGAAGCTGGTGGAAAGGGAAAGTTCACTGCAGATGGGTCACGGCTTCTCTGGCGAGCAGCTTCCTGACCCCTTCAGAAGGAATGCAACATGGCTATTAATGAACTTCCTCCAGCGAGAGCTCAGGATGCTGAAGGGGGACAGAGCCTGGCTTGAGCCTTTTCTGGTGCCCTTATCTGGCCTTGAGCTGCTGGAGGGAGCTTTGCTTGGTGGGTGCTGCTTGTGCTTTGGGGTACAGGGATCCAAACCAAGGAGGGTTGAACAGAGGTAGGAAGAGGAAATCAAAGCACGTTCACACACGCTCCCTAATGGCTCTTGGGGTTTCCAAGCTCTCCCTTTGGTGACCGTCCTGCCGTTTGCTGTCTTGCAGGTCCTCAGAGCAAGGTGTCTCGGTGCCAACCCAATGAGCACAACTGCCTGGGCACGGAGCTGTGCATCCACATGAGCAAGCTGTGCAATGGGCTCCACGACTGCTTTGACGGCTCCGATGAGGGGCCGCACTGTAGGGGTAGGTGTTTTGGGGGGGGGGGATGATGATGCCCCTCCTTTCTCCATGGAATACTGCCCTTGCCTCCTTTCCCCAGTGGTACCCAGTTTCCAGCTCTATGGGGTGAGCCCCACATGAGCAGTGTTGGATGGCTTCACACCGGTGCCACCGTGCTCTGTGCTCCCCTTTATCCCTCACTGCAGGGCTCAGGGCTGGCTGGTGGCAGATCAGAGATTAGCCAGAGCCATGTGCAAGTGAAATGCCCATCATTCCTGAGCCTGCAGGCCATTAAATAGCTCCATTGTCTCCTGGCTTTAAAAGCTTGCAGGGCTGGGGTTCTGCTTCAGATAACAGAGACCACTCTAGTGCTGTTTCCTAGTCTCCAGGAGCTTTGTCCCCCCTCCTGGCCTGTCCCCACTTGCTAATCCTGCTGGAAAACACTCCCTGAATCCCTGCTCAGATTAGGAGCTCGGGAACGCGTGTCCTGAGCTGACCCCTGGAGCTGGGGCTTTGGGCAAGCAGCTTTGCCCCCTTCCTCTGCCTGGGGCTGAGGGCTCCTGCCCTGCATGGCCTGACCCAGGTAAGGGACACCCTGCCCTAAGGGCTCTCTCCATCCCAGTTTGGGATGAAGCTGCCCTGCTCCCACAGGAACAGCGTGGGGTGGCTTCAGCAGCTGTGCCCATGCTGACAATTAACCTTTCACTAATCATTCTCATTACCTATGTGGGATGTGACCGTTGCTGCTCACAGGTTTGGGCACGTTAGGGACATCAGCCCTCACTGGTGCTTGTGTCGGATGCTGTGGTCCCCCCCCTGCCCATTGGGGTAGAGCTGGTGCCGCCCCAGGGAGGCATTTCCTTCCTCCTGCTTCCACCCCATGCCCGGGGGGATGAGCTGTCACCCCGCATCATGCTCAGGCTGCTGGAGCATCCTGCCACCGCATCCCGCTCCCTTCCCTGCAGGGATGCAGATGTCAGGATGCCCCCTTTGCACAGGGGTGGAAATGGCATCGGAGCCTCAAACCTGCCCATTGACCCCTTTCCTGCAGACCTGGCACTTCTGGTGGGGAGGGTTGGGATGCTTGAGCTGAGAGATAAGGGTCTGAAATGAATAGCTGAGCCTGCCAGAGCTGATAAAGCTCATAAACAGCCCAGCTGGCCCCTGCCTGCCTGGTTAAATGGTTCCACATGTGAGGGGCAGGGTTTTCGCAGCACCTCCCATTCATCCCTGGCTGTGAAGGGACATTGGGCTTGGTTTGAGAGGCTCGTGGCTGTTTCCCTTCTGCTGGCAGGTTTGTGGAAGAGAAAGGATCAATCATAGAATGGTTTGGGTGGGAAAGGACCTCAAGATCATGTAGTTCCAACCTAGAGGACCATACTAGACCATGTTGCCCAAGGCTCTGCCCAACCTGGCCTTCAGTACTGCCAGAGATGGAGCATTTACCACTTCTTTGGGCTACCTGTGGCACCCACACAGGGAAGAACTTCTTCCTCAGCTCTTCCCCTGTTTCAGTTTAAACCCATCACCTCTTGTCCTATTGCTCCAGTCCCTGATGAAGAGATGGTTCAGGCTGCTCAGACCCCGGTCTTATGGAGTACCCCGTGTACCCATCACATCCTTCTGCTGGGGGTCTTGGTCCTTCTCTCCGCACTGGGCAAGCAGGGGACAGCATGGAGGCCCCCTGCATCCTGTTTGTCACCTGGGTGACGTCCTCCCTTGTTCCCTTCCCTGTCTCCTCAGAGCAACTGGCAAACTGCACGGCGCTGGCGTGCCAGCACCACTGCGTGCCCACGCTGAGCGGCCCAGCCTGCTACTGCAACAACTCCTTCCAGCTGGCCGAGGACAGGAGGAGCTGCAAAGGTTGGTACAGGGTGGCATCGCCATCGCTCCATCACGGTGCCATGCGGCCAAAGGGACTTGGGGCAGACCCTGCCGTAAGGGATGGGCACTCTGCTTCCTTGATGTTACGTGGATGCAGGTCCTGAAGGCCTGAGGGAGGAATATTGGGAGGGAGGAAGGAAAAGGCTTTGCCTTTTTCTGCCCCATTGCTGGGCTCTGTGTGCTCCCAGTGTCCGTTCCTCAGAGAGGATGCTGGATGAATGGGAAGAGGGTCAGTGAGGAGCGATCGGATCCATGTGATGGCTGGAAACAAGCCTGCAAGTGGGAGATTGCAGCGGCTCCATCTCTTTCATTTAGCTGAGCAGAGGTGAAAGGGGCCTTTATCAGCTCCTGCAATGCACCTCTGGGGGCAAGATGCTCTTTCATGTAGCAGAAGAAAGAGCAGCGGTTTCCAGGGCTTTGGAAGCTGAAGATTAGAGATTCCAGGCTGGGAATTTCAGTGCAGATGTGGAGGGGAGGGATAAGGATAATTAGGCCTTGAAAAGGCTCAGCTATGGGGCAGGGATTGTCCTGCTGCTGCTGCAGGCGATGTGAGGTGACCTTAGCCAGCTATTCCCTTGTGCTGGTCCCTTCAGCTGGGGGATCACATCATCCCCTGCAGCTCTACTTGGAGAAAAGGAGGAGCTTTTGTTCCTTCTTAAAGAGAGATGTTTGCTGGCCCAAATATCCCCCAAAATACCCCCCGAATATCCCAAATATAGGGGTACATTTGGGATAAAAAAAGCTTTTACCTTATTTTGCAGACTTCGATGAATGCACTGTCTATGGGACCTGCAGCCAGACATGCACCAACGTGGAGGGCTCCTACACGTGCAGCTGTGTCGAAGGATACCTCTTGCAGCCTGATAACAGGTCCTGCAAAGCCAAGAATGGTGAGAGCCTTGACAGGGGGAGCAGATTGATCTGCAGACCATGGCCTCCTGCTCTGTGCGTGCCCATGCCCCTGGTTCTTCACTTCTGCTACCACCTCCTTGGCCTGCACATCCCGCTCTTGTTTTGGCTGGAGCTGATCCATCGCTGCAGCCACAAGCTCTGGATGCTCTGCCATGACCACCCTTGTTCCCTCTTTTCCCTGCCAGAGCCTGTGGACCGCCCGCCCGTGCTGCTCATTGCCAACTCCCAGAACATCCTGGCCACCTACTTGAGCGGAGCCCCTGTGCCCAACATCACCCCCACCAGCGCCAAGCAGACCACGGCCATGGACTTCAACTACATCGAGGACACGGTGTGCTGGGTTCACGTGGGTGACAGCGCTTCCCAGACCATCCTCAAGTGTGCCAAGATCCCCAACCTGAAGGGCTTTGTGGAAGAGCGCTCCATCAACATCTCCCTGAGCCTACACCGTGAGTGCCTGCTCCCTTTTGGACCTTCCTCCCCTCATCCCCATTAGGAGCATCCCCAAGCAAGAGTGGATTTTGGTAGGAGGCAGCTTCCCACAGGGCCAGCAATAGAGGCCTCAGCACAAACATCGCTTTTGGCTTTCCTTTTCCTTCCTCTTTATTATTTCTAGCAAGTTTTGTGGTTGCTTTGGGTGAGGAGAACCGATGCAGCGAGGAGCTGACATGGTACCTGCACAGCAGGTTTGGGGATAGCGCTTCTCATTGCTTTTCCTCCTTTGCTTTTCCACCCGTGTTGTCCCTGGGCTTGGTCCCTGCTCCGAGTAGGACCAAATCCCAAGCAGAACGATGCCTCCTGTCATGAGTCACCGACGTGATTGGCAGATGGTGGTTTCATTCTGCTTGTGTCTCCCTGGCCATAATGGCTGTGGTTACAGCTCTGTCTCCTGTCTGGGCTTGCTGGTCCCAGTCCCGAGTCAGAATAGGAAGGAGAGTTACCTGCCGAGAGCTCTGGGGCTCAGACCTGTGCCCTCTCTCCCTGGTGAAGGGTCCTATGGGCTTCCCGACACTTTCCTTGTGTGCTCCTGCAGATCGGTGGGGTTTGCACTGTGTCTCCATCAGGTTGGGCAGCCTTTGGCTTCCCTGGCATCATTTTCCCATTGTCTTTTATGTCCTGAAGCTGGGGGTGACTGATGCAAGAGGGATCCCCTTGTTCCACAGGGACATGGGTGTTGTTAGGAGATGAGCAATAGCTCATCATCATCCCCAAGAGCTCATCGTCACCGCCAGCAGCTAACCTGGCCATGGTGAACATGTGCCAACTGATGGCTGCAAGTGAGTCAAGGTGGATCACGGAGCAGAGAGCAATGCCGAGGGCTGGAGCATGGGGCATGGGGCATGAGCTGGGCTGTGGGGCTCAGGCTGAGGCTCGGCAGGCTCCTCCAGGGCGTGTGCAGCGGGGTTAATTCCAGCTTGCACTGTGTATTTTTAGGGCTGGGTGTATTTTTAGGGAGAGGCTCTTGCAGGCGATAGCCTGAAATTAGGCAGGACGGGGCTCGGCTCTGATCTCTCTGCTCACACCCTCACCAGGGCTTAAGGAGGTCTCTGCTTTCATGCGCTCCAACTGGCTCCTCTCATAAAGCAGCTCCCAGTGCCTAAAGGGGTGACAAGAAAGCTGGAGAGAGGGGCTTTGGATAGGGGATGGGGGGATAGAACAAAGGGAATGGCTTTAACCTGCCAGAGGGGAGACTGAGATGAGCTCTTAGGCAGAAGCTCTTCCCTGGGAGGGTGCTGAG
>WYDI02003762.1:0-37783 GCA_009867235.2 Psittacus erithacus
AGCCCCCTTTTTTATCTTGTGTTTTTTGGGTGAAGGGGGGCTTAAACGTGGGAAAGGTTCCCCCCCCCCCCCCGCCTTCCCCCTTTTCCCTCTCTCTCCTTCCCTTTTCTGTTCTCTTACATGGGCATCACCATCCGGTTGATCGATACCCCATCCCCACTGATAACCAGCTCTCTCATATCTCAAACACACCAAGTGAGGAAGCACTTTGGATCAAACCATCCTCTCCAGAGAGGTCCTGGGACAACGGCAAGTACCAATAAATACCCCAGATCACTGAGATTACAGCAAACAGATGGTGTTCGTGCAACACAAATACTCTTTGCCTGTGAAGTGCTACAAGAAATGACCTATTTGTTGCTTGGTTATCTCCATATTTTACGTTGGAAGCACCATTCATATCTAAGTAGTGTCACCGTTACCCTGGGAATTCCTCATTTCCCAACGCAGTTATTGACAGCTCCCTGTTCCCAGCAGCCTCCTGTTGCTGTTTGCTCTTCCTCTTCAAGCTTTTCAGCAAGATCAGGTAGGGAGATAAATAACTCTAACTGCACTCCTGACTGATAGCAAATTAATGTCCAACAATTACTTCCTTTAAAATGGGCCATTTAAGACTGCCTAAAAATGTTGGCTTTTCTCCTTTTTCTTTCTAACTCAAGAACAAAGTCAAGGCAGCAGATTATTACTGGACATTAATTCTCTGTCTCTAATGAAGTAGCTGACCAGACTGGCTGTTGATGGATTACACCTATGAAATTGTATTGCTGTTGATACATAGGATATGTTTAGATGGCATCAGCCCTTTGACTTAAGCATGGATTTGATTTATACTTCATTAACATAATTCCTAACACATTGCTTCTTTGGAAAGGAAAATTAGTGTCTAACCAGGAGCTAACAAGTTTAATGGCTTGCTTGAAGGAAAACGTAACCATTGACTGTGAATAAGCAACTAGAGGCATTAATATGTTATTGCTGGTGTTGCTCTTGGTTTTATGCATCTATATTTATAGGGAAAAGGTCATATAGTGCTGCTGTGGGTGATGAGTGCAGGTGGAAACCCTTTACTAAAACATGGGGTTTAGCCGAGGACGCAAGAATTGGGGTTGGCCAAGCTGCTCAGGATGCTGCGGGAAGAGGCTCATGCAGTGGCTGGGACAATGCCGGCATTCCTTATCAAACCTGGAGCCTGGTGACCTCTGAGTGACGAGAACCTCTGCCAGGTTTGCTCTGGCACCTTACCTTGCTGAATCTCACACAGAAATCACCACTTCCATTGTCCTCATTCTGCTCAGGGAAGACCGTGACAAATGATGGGCTGAGAGAGCTGAGGTTTCTGGTAATGCTGTTAGACATGAGATCCTGTTTAACACAGTACTTGTGTTGTTCTTGTCTCTTCCAGGCATGAAAAAGCTGCTAGAACCCTCTAGAACTTTCTGCTTTCAGCAGTTTATGGTGTTCATGTTTGGTTTGTGGCTCGTATCTTAGGGGGTTTAGTTTTGGTTTGTACCTGCCTGATCCAGAGGGCATGCTGCAGCCACAGCTCTCACTCCCTGCCTGTGTCTGGCGGGTCCTCCTCCTGTTTGGCATCTTGACACCTTGGGCTTTGATTAATGAGGCGCTCTTCCCTGCGCTGTACGAATCCCCGTTAGATTTGGTGCTTATTAATTACAGCACAGCACCATCAGCACATTTGGAATTGGGGTCCCTGCTTTTCTCATTCTCTTCTTATTTCCCGTTGCTTTTTCCCCTGGTTCCCTATCGCCTGTGTCTCCTCCTCCTCGGGGTCACTGATGGATGAGGTTTCAGCAGCGGTGGGTACCACGCTGCCTGAGCTGAAGGTCAGTGCTGGTAATGGCTCTGGAGAAAGCAGCTGCTCAGCAATTCCCCCTCTGCAGTGCCCAGCTCCTTCAGTCATGCCCAAGCCCAGGGATTTTCCACTGCCGCATCCTGCATCTCACCTTGATTTCATAGAATGACCCCAGTATTTCATCGTTCAGACTTGGTGTGTCCTCCAAGTTAAAAATACCAGGCACTTGCTCAGTGTATCTTCACACTGGGTGTATTTTCAGGGAGCAAGTTATGTTTTATATTTAGTTGCTCTGCTGTTGTCACTACTTCTGTTGTCACTGCTGTTAGCTGGATTTGAGCTAGGACAGTGCACAACTTGTATTGCCCTGTGTCGTG
This sequence comes from Psittacus erithacus, assembly GCA_009867235.2. NCBI lineage: Eukaryota > Metazoa > Chordata > Aves > Psittaciformes > Psittacidae > Psittacus > Psittacus erithacus. Next base: position 2,188 of record WYDI02003762.1, read on the forward strand.
TTTACCACCCTCAGCATCATGCCACACTGGGCATGGGGATGGTCCTAGGTTATGACAGGGAGATAAGGGCAGCACAGGAATGGGAGAACACAGGGTGCATGCTTGCAGCACCAAGGCTTGAGAGGACAGGGGGCCAGCAATCACCCCTGGGCGCAGTTTGCAGGTCAAACACCAACTACCAAGGAGTACAACAGCAGAGCTGGAGCTGCGCTGGGTGAGCTGATCTGTCAGGCTGGGTGCAAGCTCAGTAGTAACGCAGCCATCAGTAGTGATTTGCACCCAAGTGACGGGGAACAGGCTGTGTCACCTTCCTTGTAGGCATTGGGGCTGCCACCAGCCTGGTGCCGTGCTCAGGATGCATCCCAGCAGCAAGCAGCCAGACTCTGTGGTCCACTTTCATTAGCCTGTGGCTTCACCTCTCACAGAACAACACAGCAATTGGTAATAAATGAACACACGCAGCTCTGCCTGAAGTCGCTTACCTGATAAACACCCTGGCAGGAAGAGGGCAGGCACGATAACAAAGCAAACAGCATCCCCCTTAATCTGGTTTTAAAACTTTTCTCTGATAACAGGATTGCTGTTTTATTACCAGTCACTGTTTAGCTCTTTTACATGACCAAAGTAAACACCACAATAATTTATACTGTCCTCCCAGATCAGCTTCGCCCTCTTTTACATCTTGCCTTGCAAATAATAAGGCAGCCCACGAAGCCATTTGTTTCCTAATGACAGGGGTTTCCATAGTGAGCAGATTAAGGAGGAGGAGATTAGAAGATTATACACCAGGCAGGATTCACAGGTTCACAGGTTTATGGGGCTTTGGAGATCCAACGATTAATGCGTTCCATAAATGAAACTTTCTTTGATGACAGGTAGAACGGAGGGAACCGGGTGGTTTCATTGCCAGAAGTTATTTAGCAGTTCTCCTTGATGATGCTGAAAGCACTGGGAAGCGGCACATATCATTGTCAGTCCCACTGCTCCAACGCTGATAAGGGCTCTTGGTAGATTGACTCCACCGAATCTACTGTACATGAATGGTGGTAGCAGCACTGTGACCCTTTCTGCTGAGACCGTGGCTGCTGCCAGGGTGCTGGGGGAGCATTAATTGTCTTCAGTGGAGGAAGGAGCAAAACTGCTTTTCCATCAGGGCCCGATGTGCCAGGCGTGCTGTTGTTATTTATCGTGGCACTGTGATAGCAGCCCAGCATCTCTGTACTGGGCAAGGTGTGCCACAGGGGTCCTGTTCACATGATAAGGTACAGCAGGGGAGGAAATGGAGATAATGTCCAGGACATGTGTTGTGTCAAATAGCTTCAGTGTGGAAGGACCAGGAAACCTGAAATCCACAGAAACCCTATGGAAAATGACATAGCTGCTAAGATTCCACGTGGGAGAATACTCCAGTGTGTTGGTGCCCTGGACAAGAGGGCTGCAGTGAGCCAGGGGATGCTCAGGGGATGGGTTGTTGTTGTTTGAATTCCCTATAGCAATACCAGGTTTGCATCAGGAAGCTGAAAATATGGAACCTGAGAAACTGTGGGAGGGATCCAAAATATCATTTATACCCTTTGGCCAAAAGAAGCTAAGAAAAGAAAATGGGAAAGAAACTGTGACAGTGGTTTTGTCTTTCATTTTCTGATGAAAAAATCAAAACAGCAGGAAAAGACACAGCACTTGCTTTTGTTTTGTTGGAAACCCAATTTTCCACAAAAAGTAGGTTTCAATGGAAAATTTCCACCTCTCCCTTGTGTATTATTTTAATGCTGGTCGCCTTCTCCCCATTAAAGCCCTTGAGAGTTGTCTTGCCTGAAGGGACACCTGGAGGAGAAGGATGCAAAGAACCATTTCAAATGACCCAGGAGGACAATTCATGGTTGGGTGCCTGAAGTGAGCTGTGGACACTTTGGTGCATGTAGACATTTTTGGTCCATGTAGGCAAGCTGATCTACATGGCAATGAGATCAAGAGCATCTTGGTTTCCCTGTGGTGGGAGCAGCTCCTTGCCTGTGCTGAGGGCAGCATCCTGGTCTTGCTGTGGCTGAGGGAGAGCTGGAGCTTGGAGAAAACAGGAATTCACTTGGCATCAGCTCAGCTCTGCCTTGTGGAGCAGCATCTGAGCCCATCTTCCTCCAGCCGTCACCAGCACCATCAGTGAGACACAGTGAGAAGGGCAGCAGGGCAGCTCTCATGGGGCTGGGGACCATTTCTTTGCTAGGGCTGGTTGTTCTTCATCTGGTTGCCTGTACAGAAGCTGTGGATTTAGCAACTGTTTCTGGAAACCCTCTTCCCCTCTCCCTGGAGGTGGTTCCTGCAGCTTGGTGCCTGCCTGTGCCAGGAGTGGGACCTTCTCCGAGCCCATCCCTCTGGCTCCTTTCCCATCTCTAAAATCACTTTCAATTGAGTGTTTAAAATGAGCAATCAGAGCTTCAAACCAGCCAGCCTGGGCCTTTCTAAGCCTAACATCCATAGCTGAGGTGGCAGGAGCCTGAGCTCCAGCATAGGGGCTTCAGGTCATCTCTCCAAGACGACTCAATCAACTTTGGCTCCTCAAACAATGCCCTTGGCCTGCCAAAAGGGACAATGCAGCCAGGACTCTTGTGAACCAAAGGGTTGGGGGGGCCCTGTCAGCCTGGATTACAGGAGCGCTTAGGAGTTAATTAAATTACAATTTGCTATGCTGCCAGTTCACATGAAGCTGCAACATCTGTGGCTGGACGGAGGGGTGGGAGGCAGGGATGCTGTCCTGCCTCTGGGGCTGCAGATCTCCACCTGCTCTTTGGCAATGCAGCCAAAGAGAGGAGGCACAGCATTCCAAAAAGAGCCTAGTTTCTGACACAGTAATATCTGTGGCTTGCACCTGTGGGTTTAAGAGTCATCAAGTGAAGGGGAGCTTCAAGGGGGGGTGCAGCTATTTGCTTCAGGTCTCAGGGACTAACTGGCACATCGGGATAAAGCTCAGCTGAAGGGAAAAGGTACTGGAAAATAGTAATTTTAGGGACTTCCTGTGTTTGTTTGGAGCTGTTGAGGCTCAGATTTTGAAACTTTCCTCCATGACCACCGGTTTTATACGTACATCAAACTTCCTGAGTTCCCCTTGAATCCAGGAGCTGGAGCTTTAGGAAACCTAAATGTGAGACTCTCATGAGCTCTCCGCAGAGCTCCGATGCTGCAAGGGGACATGGAGCCCCAGCAGCGGTTTGGAAGTCCGTAGGCAGGCTTGCTGTGTCCCTGCATCCCCGGGTTTGAAGTCGGAGGTCTCTGAATTTGTAGGTCTTTTGAATCAATTGGACAATCTGCCCTTTTTTCCCCTCATTTTCCTATTTGCAGCCACATTATTACAGGCAGGAAGCAGGAGCTTCTCTCCAGACAAGTGCAGGCACAGGCACACAACCTGAGGAGTAGCAGGCGACCGCTTCTGTGGTAATAAGCTCCATGCTGTGCTCAAAAAGGGCACTTAATTTTTCATTCTTAAATGCTGTGATGTTCTTGTCTTCCAGCTTCACCAAAACTCCTCCATGGAGATGGATGGGCCATGCAGAACACAGTTATCAGAAAGATTAAGCCAGGACTTGTCATTTTTTATATCAGCCAGCAGTCAGGTTGACGAGTGATGTCCTCTTAGCTCCTGGGATGCGTCCGGCACCTTTAGTGCCAGTAGTAAAAAAGACTATAAAAAATACCATAGAAGAAAGGGTAATGATGAAATTTAACTGCTCCCTAGCACACACCTGGGGTCTAGTAATCTGGAAATGGGGGGTTCAGGTGCTTCATCTTTTACTGCCTTGTCCTTGTCTGTAAGTTTAAGGTCCTTCCACTGAACCATAACATATTGTGGTCAATGCAAAGAGCCAGTCCTTGGCCCCTGTGCAGCCGTGGAGACAGGCAGGGATGTGTCAGCGCAGGCAGGGGGGTGCTGAGCACTTTTGCCTCCAGCAGGCAGGAGAAAGCAAGTGCTTGGCTTGGAGAGCTTCATCCTTCTGCTTTGACACTTGCAGCAGGGACATCTTCACAGCGCAGTTCATTCCCTGTTCACTTGCTGCTTGTGCACATCAGTGGCTTCAACCACAGCATCTAGCAAAGGGTGATGGAGATAACATCAGTTGTACATAAGCATCACTTTATCATGTTTCAGGATTCTGGCCCGTCCCTGTGTTATTAATTTAAGAAACAACTGATACTAAATGATTACGCTACATTAAATTTATAGACCCTTGCATATAACTTCTATTGATCTTTTTTTCAAGCATCATAAATATGTGATGGAGTGTGTATGGCAACGCTCTCCCCACCACTCTGTTACTGGTGGTTAGACTTTTCATCTCAGTGGTAGAAATGGGTGATGTGTCTCTGCAGGCAGGGATAACCTGACCACATCATCTCTGGTTTAATTACCAGCGCATGGAGAAAGGTTCACCAGCAGAGCAGGAGGGAAAAGCTTTTCTTTCTCACTGCCTTTCTTCTTTCCCTAAGTTGCCTGTTTCCTTTTTCCTCTCCCTGTCTGGGATCTGACACTTTTCCTTACACACCTTCTGCCTATCCAAAGCAAAGTGTTTGATCTTAGCCCCAAAACGCCATTCCTGATTGCTTATAGTACCAGCTGCATATCAGAGCAGGGGGATTCATGGTACAGGGACCAAACAAGGTCTTATTTTGTGTACAGGACAGCAGTTTACAAACACATTGATGCTTGCCAGGTCTTTTCTATGGTCTCTAGCATTTGCCACGCTGCTGGGGGCTCTTTGTTGTGTGGAGCAGCATCACACCATGCACAGCACCAGGTATGCCAGTGCTCTGGGACAAGGACACCGGCTACCCCCAGTATTGGGAGGAAGTACCCAGGTCCTCAAGTACTGCTGTGATACAAACAGGGAGCCGAGATTTGCAAATCATCCTTCAGCATAGCCTGAAACAACTTATATCCTAGAGCCATCTAGGGGCGAAATCCCGGCTCCATTAAGTCAAGGGGAGTTTTGCTGTGGAGTTCAGAAGGGTCAGGACTTGGGAAGGAGTGATGTTTTCACACTTCTATGACCTCGTGGTTCCCCCAAACCCATGCTGCAACGTTTGATATGATGCATATTTGTCTATTGATTGTCTAAAGCTGTGACGCTGGGAGCACTGGTACCCGGAGCCAGGGCTGCTGGACAAAGGCCAGTGGAAAATCAGCTTTTGGCTTTCTTGATTCTGCTGATCATTTGTGACGTTTTGCAAGTTCAGATTAAGAAATGGGTGCTTGAAAGAGCCTGGGCAGGATGAGAGGCGCAGAGCCTGGAATCTGCACCTGAAGGGATGTGTCAAAAACGTCTCTCCTTAAGTTCAGAAACACGAAGGGTTCTTGTCTGAGCGCTGCTGTACAAGCATCAGGAATACTCTGGCTGTGCCTGGGAATGCAGGTGAGCTGCAGGGTCTGTACCTGCCCCATGCAGTGTTTCACTGCCAGTAAGGGAGCAGCTTAGTCACTCTCTCCTGCTTTTGGTACCACTTTGTCTCTCCTGCCTGCGCCAAGAGTCTGAAACAGAAACACCTCAATGCTGTATTACAGTGCTCTGTGCCTCAGTTCCCTGCCTGCAAGGTGGGATCAGTAATGCATCTGCAGAGGAGCTGGAGGACCTTGGCAAGATGTCTCTGGACCCTTGACCAGGAGATGCCACGCTGTGTCCAGGTCTTCTCCTCACAATTAATTCCACTTATGATGGGAGAGGGGAGAACTCCTGAGCAGTACAATACCCTCCATCTAAATTATTCCTCCTCCTCCTCCACAAATGTCATAGCAGAGATTAGCCATCATGTGTCCTTAAGTATCCCATTTATCCCAAATGACTCTGAGCATGTTAACTGCATTTAGATTAAAATGAGCTTTTATACCCATAGCATCTTCCTTGTCTGGACCAGGAAGCGCAGCCCCTAACAGGAGCTAAGGGGGTACCTGAGCTGTGGGACAGGGAATGCGCATTACCAGCATGGCAACTGAATATTTCTGGATAACCATTTTTCCCTTCCTGATTCAGGACAACTTTAATCCCCACAAAATTCCCTTAATTTTGATTTGCCAATCATGGATTCCTTTTCAATTAACCTCCAGAAGCATCAATTAAAGAGAATAGTGTGGCAATCACATAATAGGCTGCACCAAAGCCTTTAGAAGTGGTTTAGCACCAAAAATTAATGATAAAGGTCAAAAGCAGGTCACAGTGCAGGGATGGTTTTGAATGGGAAACCCCTAAATTAATGTAAGCGCAAGCCCACGAAGTCTGCTGAAAATTTGGGGCAGATTTACTCAAGCTTCTGATTATACATCCAAGTTTGTCTTGGGGATGTGGGAAGAGCTTTGAACGTGTTGGAGTCTCAGATGGGAGGCAGGGGAGAAGTCTGGCTCTGCACATGGAGCCCCAGTGACTTTCCCTGCTTTGCAGCTCCCTCCGGGTGGGATTGCTGGTTCCCACTGCTCCCAGTCCTTCCCCACAGCTCAGGGAGCAGCAGGGGAGAGCCAAAATGGCTCCACTTCAGATTAGGTGTGAACACAGATCCTAGGGGAGCTGCTCAGCAGATTTCAGAGCAGGGGCTGCAGCCTGGCCTGGGGAGGCCTCGATCTGTGATGCTGGGCTTTATCCCAGGCCTGAGCAAAGGATGTTCTGAGCAGTTCTTGAGAAAACCGGTAACAGGAAAACTCAGGGATACATGGGCAGGCTTGTTGCTGGGGTGGGAATTTGTATGGGCTCTGTGGTATCACTTTATGTCCATCCTCCTCCCTTTTGACATCATTTTGTGAGGTGAGAAACTTTCTCCCTGCCACCGCAGCCTTTGGAGAGGCAGTGCTGTCCCTGGGGGTGTTTGGTGGTGGGACAGAAGAGTTGGAAACCCCTTGGAATCCTCATCCTTGGCAGTGAGAGGACAGAGGCAATGGGAAAACCTGAGCTCGTTCTGGGGCACACAGTCTGAACACCAGGCAGGCAGAGTAAGTCCCACAGAGCTTGGCAGCACTGAGCTGGTGAGGAGGTCGGGCCTGGCCATGTCCCTTGGACCAGCTTTCAGCTCGAGCATCGTTCTTGTCACACAGCCAAAGCCACCGTACAGGCACACACACAGCCAAAGCCACCATACAGGCACACACACAGCCAAAGCCACCGTACAGGCACACACACAGCCAAAGCCACCATACAGGCACACACACAGCTCATCTGCTTTTATGAGGTGGGAAAAGATCTGTGATGGTGCATGTGTTCAGGTGACAGATGACTCCCTGTCCTGTGTAACTGATGGTGGGAATAACTTCGACTGCTTTCCTGACTCTGTTGAGATAGGATTTGATGATTGGGATGCAGTATAATGAAGGAGAGAAGGTGTCTCATGGTGGTGCTGTGAGCAGAGGTGCTATGAGGGCTCTGGGAGAGGATGGGGTGGAAGTAACTCTGCTGCTGGGATGGAGGAGCAAATCATAGGCTGCAGCAAGCTTGGAAAGCAGTGTGCTGGGGATTGGCTGCACTGCCAGGGCAGCAGCATCGTTCATGCTTGAAGTAGTCCTGCCTTGGGGCTTGGAGAGAGCACTTGAACTTCCCCCATCCCATGGGAGCATCCAACTCAGATGTTGACCTATATACCAGCTGGGGACCACCAAACCTTGGGACATCCTCAACAGCATGGTGGGGCTCTGAAGGCCATCAAAACTTGGGAAGCCCTCACCATGCCCCATCACCACCATCCCAGCCATAGGGAGCGGGACCAGTGATGCTGGTGATGGAGGATGCAGATGAGCTCTGGCACTGTCACTGCTCCGCTCCTCCAGCTGAGTCCCCAGCACTTCAGAAGCAAGTTAAAAAGAAGCAGGTTAGCACATCGTAAGGTGACAGAACTTGGAGAAGATTGGGCTGCTTTCCTCCTCTCGTTAACGTCCCCCGGGGCCCGTGGTCTCTTTAGTACTAACACAGTAACGAGGGCCACAGCCTATTAATTGCAGTGACAATGATAAAGGAAGAGTCAGAAGCAGCTATTTGTCTTTCATGTAACCTCGTGCATCATCACAAGATAAATGAAAACTCATTTTCTGCTTTGATTCAGTCTAATTTTTCAGGGCCCCCGAGGCAGGTTACAGGAACTGTGTCGCTTCATCCCCATAAAAGTGCTGGCCCCGAGGTTCAAGGGTCAGGGAAAGTGCAAGGCGGCTGTGAAAGCCTGTCTGTCCGCAGCCTCCCAGGGGTGACGTAAAAGCAGGAAGGGGTCTGCTGCTCATCATCATTAAATCCCCATTGGAAGGCATTGGCCAGGGCCTGATAGATGATCCATGTGGCAAAGCTACTCCCTGTCCCCAGCACCCCTGGTCACCATCCCAGGGGACCTCCGCTGGACCAGCCATTTGTGCCCCTTTGTGCATACGCACGAGGGTGGGTGATGTCTGGGGAAGAGGTTTCAGGGGAAGCACCTCATCCCAATCCTCTGCCCAAAGTTACTGTTTCTGAGCACATGCCGGGGTTGGGATGGAGAGTGGGATGATGTGGTTTTGTCTACTTTGAGGTCATCGATACTTGGAGAATAAAATGCACTCAGGGTTGTTCATCAGTGCTGTGACCTGTATGGGAGAAATGTTCATTTCAGAAATGATGAGACCAACTTCAGTATTGGTATAAAGGGAGAAAAACACCCCAAAGTCATCTCAGCTGCTGTGCCCATAGAATCATAGAATGGTTTGGGTTGTAAAGGACCTTGAGATCATCCAGTTCCAGCTCCCATCTCTCACCCAACAGCCTCGTTGTGCTTTCCTTCCATCTGATATCCCCAATTCTCCTGGGACCTCTCCTGCAGCAGCCTTGAAGCATCTCATTGGGCTCCAAGGGGCTGCTCCAGGTAAGGAGCACAGTGTGCAGTGCCTGGGGTTTGCTGGATCAGCCCCTCACTCTGTAGGAAGGCTGGTGCAGGCTGGGGAAGGAGTCTGAAGAGCTGTGCAGGAAGGTTTGCCAGAGCTACAGCCTAAAATAGCTCACTGAGTCAGAGGAGTTTGGGAAAAAAAAGGAAAAACCATAGAATTCCATGCTTGTTAGAAATTAGCCCATTCCAGTCATGAGGAATCCTCACACACAGACCGGACACACCTCTTCTGAAAATTTCAGTGTTAACAGTGTACAGGACATTAACTTGATTAATCATAATATAATCTTTGTCTCCTGCACTGATGTCTTCACCAATCCCCAGAACAGCTTAACCTGCATCACGCTATGTAGCGTACGGTTCCCTCCTGGTACAAGCAGAGCTGAAAATAGACACAGCCCTGCCAACCCAGCGATGTTCTGACCATCCTGGTCCTGCCTCCCTCCTGGCTCGGGGCTTGCAATGGCACAGACAGGAGCTCCCATATGTCCAGGTTTCCCAGCCTGGAAGTTTTGCCCAGCCAGAATTCATGGACTTTGGCCCCGTGCCTGGATTTCCGGACATCCGTCAGCCCACTCATAGCGGTAGCTCCAACCGAGCTTCTGGATGTCTGGAAGTCACAGGTAAATGCCTAGCGTGCTGCACGGCTCCATAATGGGGCTGATATCCCACCGCCTTTGGAGAAGGGTCCAAAGAGGCTCCATCAGAGGCAGCAAAACACTCACCTTGCTGATTATAAGCCATAAAGAGGGAAAACAGGATCATCACTGTCCAGGGCTACAGCCACCCATCACCCTGCTGAATGTGTTGGCAAAGCCCCACGCAGAAGCACTGTGTGTTGGGGTGATGCCCAGCAGGTGAAATGGCCAATGGAGCAGTGCAGGGCTGCTTCTCCAGGCCCTTGGAGCTTGGCAAAGCTCTGTTGTATGTAACATTGGATTTTGATGTATAATATTCTTTGCTTCCTAAATGCTGGGTAAGAAAATCTCACCAGGGCTTTTCCCCAGCGCTGATTTACTGGTGCCTGCTCCAGCTGAGGCCAGCGAGAAGCCTAATCTGGGGAGATCTGAATGTTATTGGAATTGGGGATTTTCTGCTTTGGTATTATTTTGACTATATATTTTTAAGGCAAAACAAAACTTTGGAAAACGTTAAACTCAGCTGGGAATGTTTCCTAGCATGGGGAGAGCAGCTGAGCAGGCATCTTGGAGGATGCCTTCTCCCTGATGTGGGCAGCATCCCTGCCCTGTGGGCTGCTCAGGGGCAGAGGGACTTGTTGCAGGCTCTTGGTGGAGCAATTGCAGATGAGAGATGCATGAGGACATCTCTGGCCCCTGAGGAGGTAACACCATGTGTGACACTGGGGACTGCAGGGCAGGAGCTGGCCTGGGCGCAGCACAAGGAAATGGAAGCAGGAGCATCTCACCAGGGATAATTTCTGCTATCCCGGGGACAAGCTCTGACTGTGCTGTTTAATAGTTGCCTCCTGTAGGAGAGATGCTTTAACTATTTCAGCTCATAGCTCAGATGAGCTGCTGAGTGGCACGAGTAGTAGTGGTCGACCATCAGGGCAATTGACCCTGAAATGGAAGCTCACCCATAGAAATCCTTGCCTTGGTCCCAGATGAAAATCCATCCCTGTGGAAAGCAAAGGAGTTTGGTCTGGGGCCGGGATGTCTCTCATCCATCTCCTGGGCAGGAAAGCATCTCCAGGGTCTGATTAGGAGGAGGAGCAGGCTCAGGAGCAGTTGTACCTTCACACCCAAAGCACAAGGTTGGGTTGAAACCCATGCGCTGGTGGGACCTGATTGTGTGTGAGGTTTGTTGCTATCAAAACCCACAAATGGCTTTAAGAAGAAAGCCTGATTTCCTGCACCGGTGTTTCCTGGGTGGATTGTGTCTCATTTGAAGCAGTTTTGGCTTTGCTTCTCACCCCTTTGAAGTTAGTTATCAAGGTTCCGTGGTGCCTTAATTATTCTCCTCGGAAGCGTGGAGTGAGAGCAGCATTTTGCACCTGAAAATAAATCAAGTGCTGTTATTATGCAGGTTTCCTCTTTTCTAATTCTTATTTAAAGAACAAGGGAGGGAGAAGAAGTGGGGCAGCAAAAAGGGCCTTAAAGAGCAAAATGAGAAATAAAGACCAAGTAAACACACTAATTCTTCAGCACCAGCATAGGAAATGTGTATTTCTCTTCCTGTTCAGGAGGGAGGGGGAAGGCTTTGCTAACACATTCAAATGAATTTGATATTCAATCAATGAAGATTAACTTGCCCAAGGTAAGATGGTTTTTACATTCATAAGGAAGTCAAATACGATTATGCATATGAGGAAATTATACAGAGATGAGTAGAGTATAATGTATGATAATTATTTGAAAGGATATACTTACACACTGATTAGCATATCTTGAAGACCAGACAGAGATGGAAGAATAGAAGGTAAAGATATTCCTCAAGATGAACAAACTGTATAAAACTCACTCCCTCAAAATCATAGAAGTTACTTAGAAACAGCATTTTCTTAAGGAAGGCAACCTGGAAAAAGCCCTTCGCAAGTTCACCTCTTGATTGGAAATTAAAAAATAGAAAGAAAATTCAAATCGAGTGTGTGAAACTTCGCTAGGAATATCCTTCTGCAGAGGAAGGGTGGCCACAAAGAGATGAAAGGGGAAGGCCAGCGGGATATGCTGTCTCTCCCACCACCATTAAAGAGCAGGCAGTTTTCTCCCAAGCACTATGTGCCTGGAAGCAGGTACAGGCAAGGGAACACCACCAGATGAACTGGCTCCACTGCCCCTCCATTGACTTCAGTGGTGTTACACCGATTGAGAGCAAGCAGACCTGGCCTCACGCGTGGTTTTGCTTTGGTGGGGTCTGGCTTTTTCCTTTCTGGCAGTTGTGATGGGAAAGAAGCATTCCATAGCCCATTTATCTGTTATCCAAATGAAATTTTCTGTCATCCAAATTTGCCAGCGGGACTCTCGGTGCGTGTATGTGTGGAAAGAGCAGCTGAGATGGGGTTTGTGTTAAATACAGGAGGAATATTGTATCTGCTTAAGCCAGGGCAAAACAATGAGCACAGCTCAGTTAATGAGATAGATGAGCTCCGGCTGCGCAGGAAGTGATTAGGATGCGCCGACCCCACTTTGTGGCATTGAGAATCTTACAGCAAGAGGGATTCTCCAGGCAGGAGGCAACGGGATCTTTGAACGTTTCCACTTCTGTAGAGCAAATCAGGAAAACGTGGCTTGGAGTAAGTATTTTCCCATGTCACGGTTTGTTGCTTTTGGTGTTGAGTGATGTAGAGCGCCAGTAAGCTGAAGTCTGGCTGGGGCAAAGCAGTGCTTACTTTGGAAGAGGATGGCCCTCACCTTGTGGAACAACAACAGGAGAGATGGTTGGAGATGCACTAATGGTGTTTGGGATCGGGGGTTTGGTGGATGTTGAGTTTCAGAACGCAGGCAGCAGTTTGGGAATTCTGAGGTGCTATGAGAGGTGGGCTAAAGCACCAGGCAGCCGCAGCCTGCTGCAGCACCAGTGGTGGGTTCAGGGGCACTGAGCTGTCCCACAGAGATGGAGGGAGCAGGTTCTCTGCTGGCCAGGGTGCTGCTTCAGGGAAGCTGGGTTAGCTCCACCAGCTGATAATTTAGTTTTGTTATTAAAAAAATACAGAGAATGGGACCTTTCTTCCCATTTTGAGGAATGAGAGCAGTTTGTCCTGATGGATCCATTCCCCTCCTATAAAACTCAGCAGCCTGTTAGGTATGTTGTCAATAGAAATGCCCTTTTTACCAGCCACAAGGACACATTTGTACTGGTTGTTTTCCCATGCCCCATGTCTGTCCCTAAACCTCTTTGCCAAATGAACATGCAGAGCAGCCATTCTCCCTGACATGGGGGACACATCAGCCACACAATTGCTGGGTCCTCCTCCTCCTCACCCATTCAGACAGCCCTACGGGTCCCTCTGATAATGATATGGATGAGTCTGTGCTGCAGCAGGAGCACCAGGTCCTGAGCATCCCTTAGCCATGGCTGTGTTCCCACTGCCATACCCATCATGTGACGATGCTTAGAGCTCGAGCCTCCCTGGCTGCCACTTTCCAGCACCAAACTTCCTTTGGGAGCTAAAAAAAGGTCCTTACTGGCACCGTTTAAACCATGTGATGGGTTTGAGCTCAGCGTGGACCGTGGCACTTGGAGAAGAAAGGCAGCACATGGGGATGGCCAACATGAAGTCAGCTGGCTCCCATCCCAGCCCGGCATCTGTACCGACGGCACAGGACCACAAAGGCAGGGGAGGGATTGCAGCCAAGGGAGGGGGCAGGGAGGGAAAGGTGATTTTATACACGTTGAATACATTTGTCTGGCAGACATTTCCTGGATCCTGCTTCAGCTTTTAAGAGCAGCACTGTAAATTCATCAACACCACATGATTTTGTCAATTCTGACAGCTAACTTCAATGTTACGACAAATCTGGCCCCAGAGGATATTAAGCAAAGACGCATGAGCCTATAATTTTCTGCTTCCACGTGTGAGATGCTATAATGATCAAAAGAAAATGACTTTCTAACTACCACATCTCTTTGTGCTGTTTTCTCCATGCCTGCTGCACTAATTGAATCACCCCAGAGCCACTGTATCAATTCTAACTTCTGTATTAGGATTTAATCAGGCATGTGGACAGACCAGCTTGGAGAGGTGAGGGGCCTTTGTGAGGTGCCCATCTGCCTCCAACATTAAAGCCGCTTCCATTCAATGCAGGCTGAGCAACTTCAGGGAAATCAGGCTGTGGACATCCAGGGAAGCATTCGGAGATTAGCTGGGAAGCGTGGCTGGGAAGCTCACCTCCGGAGCCAGTGGGCAGCTGGGGAGAGCTCCATGGGCACACATGTTTAACACAGTGCCCAGTTGCCAGCTTGCTTGGCAAGTGGAGAGTTGGTCCCAGAGGTTTGCAGGGAGTTATCCAGGTGGGATGCACCATGCTCCACATCCCTTCCCACACTGATGGCTGGGTCTGAGGGGGCTGTAATTAAATCAGAGTGAGGGGTGGCTGGAAAGTGCTGCTGGAAAAGGGCAGGGAAAGCTGCAGCAAGGACTCAAAAGGGGTGGAGTGTGATGGGATCCCAGACAATGTCCCCAGAGCCACTGACAGACGGTGTCTCTAAAGGTTTGTTCCCCCAACTGCCGCAGCAGCTGTGGGGATGTTGCAGGGATGCTGCAGGGATGCTGTGTGCCATGCTGGGCCCTCTGCCTGCCCACTCCTGCCCCATCAAGAGCAGGGTGTCCCAAACCATCACTACCAGGGCTGTGATGGCCACAGCACAGTGTGGTGCATGCAAGACCCATGGGCCTCCTGATAGCAGGGTGGGTATGAGGCCAAAGAGGATGTGCTGCTGAGACCGTGTATCCTGCACCTCCCTGCTCCTTCTCATCCCCCTGCACTCACCCAGCCCACTCCTCTGGCTTCAAAAGGGATTAAGTACCTGCTAGAAGTGAAGCACCCTCCCTCCATAAGGATGCTTTCAGTAATCATAGCCATAATCAGTGCAAGCACAGCTTCGTTGGAGCCAGCTATGGGGTGACAATCATGTCCATGAAGCTCCTTGTCGATGTTCTGGCTCCGATTCTTTCCATGCATTCTGTGACACAGGGCAGGAAAGTCTGCAAAGTTGCTGCTGTTAAAGCAGAGTAAGATCAGGGGAAATGAGGATGAGGATAGGAAGGGGTCACCTGGCACTGTGGAAGTGGCATAAGACACTTGGCAAATCATATCCCTTCACATGGGGACCCGGCTCTTCCCATCCCTGGCATCTCAGATGCAGATAAGTGGGAGCTGTCAGAGCCTGGAGTTCAGGGGTCTGCCAGGGACGTGGCTGGAGCTCCCCTCCTCCTCCTGCCCCCCACTGACTCTGAGGGCTTCAAACCCCCTGTGAAGGGCAGCCGCCTCTCACAAACGGGGTCTTAACTACCTGATTAAATCTCCCCTGCTGAAGCGATGCAGGCACTAATTTGAGGTTGGTTCCCAAATTGGGGATTGTGTTGTTTCCTTATTTAAAATGCACCAGTGAATAGAGGCAGGGAGGGTGGAGGGTGATTATATCTGCCCGCTCGGGATGGAGGAGAAAAGAGTGGAGGGTCCCAAACCCCAGAAACATCAAAGCCAGAACAAAAACCCTCTTTCTTTGAGAGCTGAAAACCTTCTGCTCCTGAAAGGGGCTTTAAGTGGTGGCTCTTCATAGTTCTTTCATGCCAACAGCTTTTCTGCTTGTAAAAGGGCAGCTTTGAGGACAGGAACAAGCCCTGGCTAAAGGGTGGGCTGGAAGGAGAAGGAGAGCTGGCTGTGGGGACGGGAGAGGGCTTTGGGAATCATGGAGTGTCAGAGGCAGCAAGGATGGTCCGCAGCCGCTCTCACAGGCACTGTTTTGGATTTAACTAGCATGAAATTGAGCCCAAAAGTGTGTCCCTCGGAAACATGAGTGCTTTATTCACAGGGACATCGGAGAAATTCGGAGGAGGAGAGCGGGATAAAGAATGAGCATCCACGCTCCGCTGGCTCCACGTGCAGATGGAGCGGCAGAGGGGATGCCGTGCCCCAGCCCTCCTCATCCTCCCGGCCCCTCCGCAGACCCACGGGAGGGGGCCAGAAAGGCCATAAAGGGAGGGTGAGAGAGAGCCATCACTTGCCGGTCCCCTGAATGACAGGCTCTTGAGTGAGGCACCATATGCCGGCTCCTGCCTCCCGATCCGGAGGGTTTTCAGCGGGCGCTGGCTGCACAAATTGGCACAATTCAGCTCTCGAGCTCCTCAGCTGGTCTCCACACCCCACTTGACATGGGAGCGACCTCTCTTTTGTGGGTCCCGGCGAGAGGGGAGGGGGAACCCCAGGGTGGTGGCGCATGAATCGGAGGCTGTTCCCCCTCGGAGGAAGGAGGGGAGAGGGAGCAAAGGTGCTGATTAAATGCACATTTAGAGCCGATGCCTAGTAAACAGTTGATTGAATACACAGCACTTGGTGGGGGCAAAGCAGTGCACGGGCACCAGCAGCACCGGCTTCAGGCTGCGGCACCAGAGCACATGGAAATGCCATGGAAAACCTTGATGCTGTTTCCATTTCTTTCTTTATTCATCCCACTCTGAGGGGCTGCCGGGGCCGGGCAGGGGCCAGGGCTGTTTGCTGTCATCTGTGGGCTTCTTTTCAGTCAATGCAAATGCCCTGCAGAAAGCAAGACCCTGTCAGCAAAAAAGCAGTGTATTGCCATAGAAAAACTTTTAGGTGGAGACATTTTGACTCCTCTTTCTGGTCCAACTTTGTTTCATACTGTAATTCCCTCCTTGCATACTTAGCTGTATGTACGTACTGATGCGTTTAAAGCTTCCCCAGAGGCTTTATGTTGTCTGTAGCTGTTGTAATACGTACTAATGTTGTTTAAAGCCTCCCCATGCAGTAAAAATGCAAGGGGATGCTTGGTTTGATTGCTAAGAGCAAAGCATTTTGAGCCCTTCACAGCATTCTCTGTGCTCCTCAGGCTGGGTGATGCGATCTGTGGATGTCCAGGTGATGCTGCAGTGCTGGCAGGGAAGGATTTTCCCTTCCAGCTGCTCCTGCCATCTGGGGAAATCAAAAGGAGGGGATTGGATCAGCTGGTGGAATTAAAAACTGGGAAACCTGTTTCAGCTGAGTTGTCTGATGGATTCAGCCAGAGGTAGATCAGCGACTGGTTTTCCTTTGGAAAGGAAACAGTTTTTAATCTGTGATACAATGGGAATGCCCCGTGGGGGCTGATAAGTCTTGTCATTCAATTATCCTTTAGGCTCCTGCGTGTTGGTTAAAAACTCTCTTCATTTGGTTCTTCACAGTATTGTCCTTGCCTACCCAGTGTGGCAGGGCGGTAAGGCCAAGGAAGTAGGAACGTCGAGGGGAGGAAGGATGCTCTGTGGTGGGGAGGTGAATGGAAGGGGCTGCTCCAGGCCTTGGCTTCTCTATCTGTGCCATGGGAGAGCAGGAGATTCACCTTCTACAGTGGAATGGTCTCTGGGAGGAGAAGTGCAGCATCCCTGCATCCCTGCTGACCTCCAGAGCAAGAGCTTTTGAGGTCTGGTTTCTTGCCTTCCCTTAGAAATAACTTCCTTAGAAGTAACTCCCCTTCCCAGTGCCCTCTGTGGAGCATGAACTGGCACCATGCTCTCCAGAGGAAACATGGACACCCAAGCTTTCATCTTTGCATAAAAGACCCAAGATCTCTGACTATTCTTGAGCTTCATCAACATTAGGAAGTTGCAAGTACCCCTAAAGGGCAGTTTTGGTGAAAGCAAGTATTCAGCACCAGGAGAAATCAATTTTTATTAAGTAATTTGAAGGAAAGGGGGTTAATCTTGTTATTTAAATACTTCCTGAAGCGCACAGAAGTTCTCCATTGTGGGCAGCGCTGTGTTTTCCCCTTCCCTAAGGAAAACGGAAGGTTTGATTTTAAACATGTAATTTGCTCAGCAGTAAGAGCTCTCCCCTGCTCTGCATACGGGCATGGCACTGCTGTTACTGCCACTGGGAAGCCTGTGGGTAGGAGAGCAGATCCCTGAATGCGCCCTAATCTCTGGTGAGGCTGAGAGATAGAAATGGGAAGGCTGATGAAGTGAGCCTTGAAAAATGAGTGTCTGTGCTCGTGCCCTCAGGACCCCATTCGGAGCCGCTCACAACCCTTGGGACTCTCTTTGCTCTCTTCAGTTAATGCCTGGGGAGGTTTACAGGAGCCTGGTCAACAGCAAGACTCTGTGCAGCCCATTCACAATCCCTGTGCTTTGGCCACACGTCCAGCACCCTTGAGTTATCTCACCCACCAAACTTCAACCCTTTCTACTCGTCATCAGGAGCTGAACTAACAAGTGATGGCTACAGCAGAAGGAGGATGGCTCCCATTGCAATAGTGATGCTTTGTTTAAGCCCCTGTTCTTAAACATCCCACGCAGAAATGGGCATCTATCCTGCTGCTTGGGGTGGGGAAAGCAGCAGTAGGTTAATGGTGGTGGAGATGTCAGTGCTGCCTATGGCAGAGCTGGCAGAAGGATGCACTGAAGTTCAGGGACGTGCTGGGATGGGATGGGAAAGCCAGGGTGAGGAAAAAGCAACACATCCAAAGCTTCCAAAGGGAATAGGGCAGGGAAAGCAAGAAGAGGGCAGTTGCAAGCATCAGATTTAGCCCCCAGCAAGGTGCTTGTGTAGGAAAGAGGGATGCTCATCTTGGAGCATCACCCTGTCCATGGGATGAGCAGGTTTATACACTCCAGCCCAGTCAGGCTCTGGAGCTGCATCTCCTCTGTCACCAGGGGAAGGGATAGAAGTGAGACCTTTGCTCCTGCTTGGAGCCATCCGGCTGCAGGGAGGTGCAGGCCTTGTCCCCACTACCTTTACAGCTAAATCAGCACTTGGTGTTTTGATCAGACAAAGGCTGTTGCTAGATACGTGGCATCTGTTAGCAGCCTACTGCTATCATTAGCTGCAACCAGGCATCTGCTGCTCCAACCCAACACGTAACAGATGCCAGTTTGGGAGCGGTGGGGGCAGGGAAACCCCCGAAGCTCTAATATTTCACTTCCCCACCGACGGCCCTTCACGGTTGGCAGCGGGGCGGTTGCACCTCGCCAACTGCGCCTTTCAGATGGATCTCACAAACACCTCCCCGTGTCCCTGCCTCAAGCGATGCCTCTCCGCTCCCCCCCGGCTGCGTCTGCCCGTGTGTTCCCTTCATGCAAATCCCTGCGGTGGTTTGGACATGTGATGCTTAGCGTTGGTGCTGGCAGGGCCCGTGTTAATCCACAGCCGTGGAGCCAGCATCACCCTGTGCCTGGGTAAAAGCAAGGCTCTGGTGGGTGGGAGCTGCTCCAGGGCTGTGGCTGCTCATGGTGGGACATAAATCTCAATCATAACAATAATAATGATGTATAAGGAAGGATACAGGAGCTTTGGATCTGCCCAACCTTCACTGTCAGGTTTTCCAAGCTTGTTGTGGGATGGATGAGGAGAAAAGAGGAAAAGCGCTTGTCCTGTGGGGTTCTTTTTCCCCTAATACCATACTGATGGAAAGATGAGGGCCCGGTGCTGATGGGTAATGAGACAATATCAATGGGCTGCGTTGTTAGCACCGTACCAAATAGGCTTTTAATTTTCTGGGGAGGTGTGGTGCGTCTCTGCAGAGCCAGCATCAATCATCGTCACAGGCGCCAGGTCCCGGCTCTCCCGGGGGCTTTCCATGGAAAAGGATTCCCTCTCCCTCTTGACTAGGGGCTGTTCTACCTCCGTGGCGATGCCTCTCGCAGACTAATTGCTGATTTGTTCTTCTTATGATGATGGAGCTCATGTCACCACGAAACAGAACATTAGGATAAAGTCTTTAAAGTGGCCATGCGGCTGGAAAACTCATTTCCAGTCCCTTCTGGATATAAAAACATAGTGGAATTGGGAGCAAGGATATTAGTTGTGTCCATAAACGGCTGGAAATGAATATGGGTTTGGTCAGAAGCTGCTCAATACCCACTTAGCGTGGCTGTTTCCTTGGATAGCTCTCCTCCTTTTCTCCCAAATCTCTGTAACCAACTTTTCTTTTGGTTCTCTCTGGTTTCCTTTGGGAACTGGTGGTGCTCAGGATATTTATTCTTATGCCTTGGCCTCTGGAGCCAAGACCCATTTCCCGAAGTAATCTGGTACATAAGAGCCATCTGCATGGAAAAGGAGAGGATTTGGGCTCTGTGGCCACGCAGGGAGGGAGTTTGGGAAGTAGTGTGGGCACGCTGATTGTAGCATCACACGTTTGTTCATGCCCTCTAAGAGCCTGGGAACTGCCAGGTTATATTGATGTCACCTCAGCTGCTGCTGAGGAGCATTTGGGGGTGATTCTCAAGCATGAGATTGCTCAGGAGGGTTAAATCCCTTTTCCTCTGCATCCCCACTGCCCTCTCTGCTCTTTGCGGGCACAGGGGCCGGGGCTGCGCAGAGGGAGAATAGGGAAAACTGTTTGTCTGAGAGGCTGTTTGGGGAAAAGAAAGTATTGTTCAGAAAAGAAGGTGGCAAAGCAGTGGCTGCGGCCCCTTCCCCAGATGCAATCCCACTCCTGTAATTTCTGGGGGAATTGGTTCGTCTTGGGTGCAGATATATTTGTGTCAAGGTGCAGCTGCACAGATAGCCTGACTCTATGCATAGTAAGAGGCTTTCAGAGAAGGAGGTTATGCCCAGAGCAAGGCCTTATCAGAGCAAGCTGCCTGCCATTTATCTGGTTCCCTATCAAATATGAAAACAGGCCTCAATCTGCTGCTTCTATTTTCCTTGGGAAGGCTATGGGTGGAATAATAATTTAGTCCAGGTTTTTTGTTTCCGATGCTAACCTTCTGCCGAGCTCTGCTCTTCCCAACTTCACTCGGGCACCCACTGGGACGGATCCAGCACCTTTGTGGGTGAAATCAGCCGAGCCCAAACCTTCAGGGAAAGAGGTCTCTGTACTCAGAAGGGGGCTTTACATGTGTTACGTGCAGAGCTTGTGGAGTATCTGTCGTGTACCCGTTTAATAGCATTGTAATTATTCATTATTTGTATTACAGTAGCCCCTAGAGGCCTCACCAGGTCTAGGGCTGGGTCCCCCTGCAATGGCATGGGGATGGATGCAGTGGGATAGGAATATCCCAGGGATGCAGGGGGATGTGTGCTGACCCCCAGCCTGCACCCAGCCCTTTGCAATGAGGATGCTCATTTTGGTCCAAACCTAGATATATCCTTAGAGCCACCCTAAAGCACATGGTGTCCCCTCTGGGTGCTCGAGCAGAGGGATGGGGCTCTGTGGGATATGACACAGGACCTGTGGGGCAGAGCCTGGGGCAGATCCCTTGGAGCCATGGCACGAAACCTCAGCTCTGTGCTCTTCTCCTCCCTCCCTCTGCCATCCATCCTGCAGGGCCTGCCCGCCACAGTAATAAAGCCTGAAAAGCCATTGCTTACATTTTTAATTCCATATCTGTGTCTAACTGCTGATGCTAAACTCCGATCCCACAGCTTCTGAGGGCAATGCGATCCACATGTTAATATTTTAAGCCAGCCACTAATATTTTTATGTGGGAAATTGAGATTTTCTACGGTTGCTGGATGAGCTGGGCCGTTTCTCCATGCTGCAGGATGGATCTGGAGCTAGGGAAAACATTACTTAACATATTTGTGTTTCTCAGGGCTGCTGTCCATGCTGGGGGGTGGGCTGCTCTCTGTCTTATCTCTGCAATGGCTCCATCCTGACAAGGAGCCTGTGCCATTGGATGTGGGCAGATGCCCAAAGCAACCAAGCAATGGGGAATATGTAAGTGTATCCCCTTTTGGCACTGCTGCAAGGTAGATGGTGCCTACATGGCTCCAAAAACCTCTTTGCCTTGGTTTATCCGTTGTCCTGCTGCCCTGGTGTCACCGGGACAGGATCAAAGTAGCTTCTCTATTTATTCTTGCACATAGTGGCTGTTCCTCCTCAAATCCTTCTTCCTCATGCTTTGTATTTGTAAAAACCCAAGGGCAGAAACCTATTTATAAAACTCAGGCACCTCTTGACAAGTGGCAAACCCCATCTACTTAGGAAGTGAAGGGAGGTGAGCAGTGTCCTGGCCACCCGAGCCCATGGCTGAAGTAGCAGCCAGTCCATCTGGTGCAAGGAGCTGATGTGAGTGTCAGTGTCTCTCCCTGATGGCTGCCTATAAATCACATTTATGTGCTGCAGTCATGGTCCAGGCAGCACTGCCTGGACACAGGGTTTGGCAGCACCGTGGCCAGGGTCACGGCTGCTGTAAATTGTCACTCAAAAGCAGGGAAGCCAAAGCTGCTCCGGAGCAAGCACAGGGATGCAGGACATGGAGCGGGGACAGAGGGGTGTGTGTGTGTGTTCACAAACACACACTTACACCCTTGCTACAGCCCTAAACCGCTGCTGACAAACAGATGTGGCAGAGCTTAAATGAAGTGCAGACAAGTGTCCGTGTCCCCAGCCTAATCACTCCATCTCCACGCTGCTGACACGCTGCATTATCAGGCTCTATGGAAGCACGTGCCCGGGCTGGGCTCTGGAGCTTGGCGTCTTTGTCAGCTCAGCACTTAACCCAGAACCTTGCCTGTGCTTCCGGCCACGCTCTGTCCATCAGGAGCCAGGGATGGGGCAGTGATGCTGACCTGGCAGTGGCTGGAGGTGGATCTGGGGGGTCTGTGAGTGGCCAGAGCTGAGGATGTCTCTGCCTTGTCCCCTATGCCATCCCACCATAGGGCATCATGTGCGCCCCTCAGCCCCAGCATCCACCCCACAGCAGCAGTAAGGATGCTGTGTCCAGAGCTGCTCTTGCCAACAGCTACAAACCCTGTGGAAAATGGAAGTAGAAACAGGGGAAACTCCAACGAGCTTTACCCAAAACACACTGAGAGATTGTTTTCTCAATCGCAGCAGGAATTTACAGTGTGAGGCTGAGTTCACTCCTTTGGGCATCTCCTTCCTACCATCCACCTCCATTAACCTGTTCCTTGGACATGAGGTAGCATGAGAAAATAGTACAATACAAACTTATGGGCATTCTCTCCACTGCATCAAATGGCCTCTTTCTGCTGCTAAGAATTGAAAGCATTCTCAGGGTTTAAGCAGATTCCAGATGAAGGTGGATAAATATTGAGACAGATGCACCTCAGCATCTTTCCAGTAGTTAAACGTGCATTTTGTATGGATGGACTTTAACGAGTGCTCAGAGATTTTGACCCGTTGGTATAGATTACTGTGAGAGAACCTGCCAGGCCCACATCATTGTTTGAGACAAGTCCATGATGCAAATTGGCAGACAAAGCAGTGAGCAGTCAATACAGATTAGAATTAAGTCTCTCCTCTTGTCCACAACCAGGGGCCCTGCATTGATCGCATTGCAAACGACAGGAACCTGGGCTGTGCCCGGAGTGGCGGGAGCTGCCGGAGCTGTGCCCAACTGGGAAGGTGCCATCGCTTGATCCCTCTCCTGGTTCCTGGCCTCAGCATCTGCAGAAACAGGTCCCCAGCCAAGCAGGCAGTGCTGATGCTGCTTTATATAAAGAGGCACCTTAAGAAACGTGGGAAAAGGGAGGATAGAGGGGGTCAAAGCTGTGGTTTAACACAGGGTGAAGATTTAATGCACATCTAAGCATGTCCTGCACTGGGGCCTCTTCCAGCTACACGGGAGCTGGCAGAAACATCCACTAATAGGCCAGGTTGGACGGGGCTTGGAGCAACTTGCTCTAATGGAAGGTGTCCCTGCCCATGGCAGGGGCTGGAATTGGATGAGGTTAAAAGACTTGCACAAATGCCTGCCAGGGGAGGGAGCTACTCAGGAGCCAGGTCAGGTCCTTCCTGAAAGGAATCTTAAGCTCCAGAGCCTGGCTCTGTGAAATATCTGGTCTTAAACCACCAGGGCTTGGGGCAACAACACAGCTGTGTTTAAGTTACAGACCTAAAGAGCCATCCATGCCCTTCATCGCTCAGCACCAGCCTTGGCACTAACCTGAGACTTGATTTTCTTCAGCCCAGATGCGTGGCTGTGGCACCAGCCACAGGAAGTCCTCCCTTGTGAGGAGCTTTGCACAACCAAACAGTCCCTGAACAGACCCAGAGCGGGGTTAGAACATGTGAGCAGCCTGCTCTAGTGGAAGGCGTCCCTGCCTGAGCACGGGGTTGGAACTGGATGAGCTTTAAGGTCCCTTCAACCCAAATCAGTCTGAGATTCTATGATCACTGGAAAGTTTGGGGCTGAAAATGGAAAACACCAAATTACACTTTCTTTCCAATTTAATAAAACCAATCTGTGCTGTGTCTTTCAGATGGTTTTTCCCCTGTCAGATATTCCCATTGCACATGATTAGGAATCTCTTGGTTTCACAGGTCTTTTGCTGCCGTGCAGCCCTTCCAGCCTCTTTGCATGCCAAGCTTTCCCCAGTCACTCCCTCTGGCAGCAAGCTACCTGGCCAGGGCAAACTAAAGGTGAAACAAGATCACAACAGGCAATATTGTGCATGTAGAGCTAAACCTTCTGCTGCCATCGAGGAGCCCTGACAGCGCGGTGGCCTTTGTTCGTGCTCCTGGCCCCGCAGAGCCTGCCTGCCTCCCCTCTCCCAGGCAAGCCTTTGAATTTTTATGCCGGTGCCTTTCTTTGCATTGGCCAGAGTTTATCACATATCTCTGGTTGGGATCCTGCCTGGCTTAGCATAAGACAAAAATGGGGAGGAAAAGGAAAAAAAAAGAAAGAGAGAAAGAAATCAGCTGAATAATAGGAGGGATTTGTAGCAGCTGAGGATTTGCATTCAAATGTGCGCCAGCCTCCTCTGAGCTCGAGTTTTATCATGTCTTTACAGCCAACAGCTTGTTTATGAATAAAAAATGTGGCATGAAACCAGAGGAGTGAGTTGTCTTTGTTTTGTCAAGTGTGCGGAGACAAAATGCTCGCTGCTCACAAGTCTTCACTTCATACAAGTCTGCCGGGACGGGGGCAGCTGGCCGCGGGCTGCTACCTGCGCGTTGCCATGGCCGAGGGCACCTCCTGCACCCCTCCATATGCATGAGTAGGGACCCCGCCAGGCGCCTATGCAAAGCAGCCCCTGCTTTGACAGGCAGCCACTTTATTAACTCATTAAGCTCATCTTGTTCCTTTAAATGCAGTATAATTACAAATAAAGCTGTCACACTTTGTTTGCAGTTATAGCATTTAGCTAAGTGCCGCTATGACCTGGGATTCAAGGAGGAAAGGGAGGTTAGCAGCCGGAGCCGCTGCGGAGGGAAGAGAAGTTTGAGGCTGTCCTCAATGCGGATGAATCTGGATGGCAAATCAAAGGGTGAATCTGCAATAAACCCATCACCTCCAGTGTGTTGGCACAAGGAACATCCCTTCTCCCTTCACCACCACTGCTGGAAAGGCAAGGAAGGATGGGGAGAGCTCCCAGATCAGGCCAGTGCAGTATGCCCGCGGGTTTGGTTACTTGCAATTAGAAAAGCACTGGTGCCATGGCCAGGGAAAATGGGAACATTGTTTGTGTCTTCTCACAGGGTTTTGTGGCCCGGAGTGGGAGGCGAAGGAAGGGCTGGAAGCGGAGCGCAGGAGCATGCCCCCACCTCTGCCGCCAGCCGGAATACAGAGCAGGGCTGGGAGCATCATTGGTAGTCAGGGCACAGAGCCGGGAGGGATGCGGGCTGAAAACCGGAGTGGGAGAGGGGAGGAGAAGCAGAGGAGGTGATGGCAGTCAGAGAGCAGTGGGAAACAGAGGGATAAGGAAGAGGGAAACTTGGAAGGAAAAGCCTGTGAGCTCTCCCCTTTGGTGGGGGAGTGTGTGAAAGGAAATCGTCACCTGTCATGATCCCCGTGGATGTGCAGTGGGAAATAGTTGCTTGTAATGGGGACTCTGGAGTTGACAGGGTGTCAGAAAGACAGGATGAATATTGACACAGGTGAGAGTAAATGAAACCATGCAAGGAGGGGTTTTAACACCTGGTTTGGGTGCAGTCGCCTTCCTTGCTGGAGGAGGAGGTCTACTGCTATTCAGCAATAGTCTGGCCATAGGTTTGGCTTTGGTGCTTGATCTCTGCTCACCCAAGTGCACTTGGAAAGTGGGATAGTGTTGTATTTTGGGAGGGAAAAATAGAGGGATCAGGCTTGTGAGCGATTTCAGCTGGAAATACTGAAAGAAAATGTGTAGAAAATGCACATGTGGAAGCATCGCTGACTTCCTTACATAGAATGGACTTTCCCAGGTGCTGGGGAAGGAGCAGAAAGCTTGGCGTCCTCTTGTGGAGGTGGTGGGAGCCCTCCTGTGCTTTGCTCATGCAGGGAAGGTCTGGCCCAGCACCATGGTGCCCCTGGGAGCTGTGCTCTGCCTTCCTGAGTGCTATCAGGATGAGGCCCTGCATCAGCAAAAAGGAAGGCTGATATCTTCACCAGGACTGAACCAATTAGCACCTGATTAAGGTCCTAAATGCCTTTGGGCCTGCTGGATAACCCACTCTGATGATATTAAGAGATGATGGGTTGGTGCCAGTAGCTGATACGTTCTCAGCAGTCTCTTTGGGGGTGGAGGGGGGTCTACATCATCCACACAGGACAACAGAGCACTGCTGCAGCACTGCACATCCTGCTCGCCTCCTCGTGCCACCGCAGCCCTTGCTGCCCTACCTTATGTGTGGCTGGGGCTAAACCTGCACTCACCCAAGCAGGAGCAGCGGGGTCCTGCAGGAT
This sequence comes from Psittacus erithacus, assembly GCA_009867235.2. Classification (NCBI taxonomy): domain Eukaryota; kingdom Metazoa; phylum Chordata; class Aves; order Psittaciformes; family Psittacidae; genus Psittacus; species Psittacus erithacus. The sequence continues at coordinate 28,298 of WYDI02003762.1, forward strand.
GAGGAGCAGGCTTGTCACACAGAGCGCACTGTAATAAAGAGCAGCTCATTTAACAGTCCCAGCAAGGGAAACAATGGGCTGCGAGTGATTTTCCTGGTTTTTGCAGAAACTCCTCTAAGGCCGTGTCCTAGATTTAGCACAGGTTCTGATAAGGCTGAAAGAGATAAGTCCCAGATTGTACTGCTGTGCCCAACAGACTGGTTACATCGTGCTTGATGACACTTCAGACCCGTTGTCATGACCCCATATAATCCGGCATCCTGGACCATCTGACACACATTTACACTTAACATTTTGTTAGAGACTCTATAAATGAGATCTCTTTGACCTTCAATCCTTGGCTAATTGCTAGTTTCATGTACAAGACTAGCCTAATTTTACGTGATAATTACCTGAAAGTGGCAATACATATGGCATTGCATGTTTGAAATGTCAGAACTGGAAAAATATCAAGTGGCTGGAGTCTTAGGCAAATGGAGAGAGTGGAAGGGTCAGAACAATATACTTTACTGCTCAAATGATGAAGAGAGACTATATATCACTATAAGCCCTAGTAAATAGTATACATCTGTAATAAATCCTGTGCATAATGTTTGTTGAAGGGGGTTGTATCCATGTGCAGTTGAATGCTAAGGCAGCCATAAAACAAAAAGGGATCTTGAATTTGCAAGTGGTTTAGTTGTTCCTTCAACGTGTTCCTTTTCACCAAGGGATACACACTCTGTATGCTGTCAGATAATCCCAGATTTCTCATACTGCATTGGTACAAACCTGATAACATCCCGCCACGGACAGTGCATAGGATGGGTAAAGGGTGAGGAGCAGCAATAGGCTGGAGCTGAGGAGCCATTTGGATGAAGCTTTTCATGTTTGGGAGAGTCCCAAGGGAAAAGCCACCCTGTTGGGTTTTCCTTGACCATGGTGAGGAAGTGGGAGTGGGATGGGCTGTGGAGAGCATCCCAAAAGCATCCAACCCTTAGATGGGTCCATCTGGAGCAGGGCTGGTGCTGGGTCCCCCCTCATTGCCGATTTGCTTTGCTGGAAGTATGATTATGCTGCTTGTTTGCTTACCAGGGTGTATCCACCAAACAATGTCACAGCCCATATTTGGATTTAATTAATTGGTTAATAAGATTATAATTAATGAAAATAAATTAAAATCGCTGCAGTAATTAATTCACTGTAAACATTATTGGCAATGCTTCCTAAATACTGTAAACTCAGATTTAGAGCCCTGGTTAGCAATGCCAGGTTGTGGGATCACTGTAATTAGAGGTGGAACAGACCTATTGTATTACTGAGCCTACCCTCACAGAGGAGCAGGTTATGTGTCCATATATATATATATATGCTGTTGGCATTTTTAGCTTATCAGTTTTGTGATACTGCTTTAAATGTGTCAGTGATGCTCCTCTCCAACAGACATTTGTATTCAACTTGTGAAAGACACATTTTCAGGTTCTCAGATGTTCCCTCTGATTGCACTTGTCTGAAATGTTACAGCCCATTTTTAGCCAGGCAATCCTGTATTTTTTCCCTGAGGTTTCCTTGTCCAGGCTGAGGACAGGGGGATTTAATGTTTCCCAAAATGATGCCCAGCAAATGGGAAGTTCCAGAGCAGGATGTGGTAGGAGGATTCTACCAGAAAGGGTGAAGGGGACTGCCGCTTCATCAGTACCTGCCTCTCTCTGGCTGTCTGGACAAACCTCTGCTATCTGCTGTCTAGCACTAAAACAGGCTGCCCAGGGCAATTGTGAATGTCCATCCCTGGCATGCTCAAGGCCAGGCTGGATGGGGTTTGGAGCAAGCTGTTCTAGTGGAAGGTGTCCATGCCCATGGCAGAGGGTTGGACCTGGGTGAGCTTTAAGGTCTCTTCCAACCCAAACCAGTCTGGGATTCTATGATGATTCTAATTGTGTGCTCCCATCCTGCGCAGTCAACATTTGTAGGAGCTGGGAAAGGGGGGCACACCGCTGCACGCCCCCTTTGACCAGCGCCTCGTGCCTCCCGCTCTGCTATCAAAGCCCAGTTTGTAGCCAAACAACCAAATTCAAGGTATTTGCAGCGCATCTTCTCCCTGCCATGTCTCAACCCTGGCTCTGTTTTCTCAGTGTAAAAAGCTAATCCTTTTAGGAACACGGAAATCGGGAAACAGAGCCGGTGTCAGCCCAAACCATGTCTCTTCCCAGGTGTTCGTGAAGATTAAGCACTGCTCTTCTCTGTCCTTCCACACAAACTGATAAGCACTTGGTTTATCAGATAATAAATGGTAAACAGCAGAGTAAACAGGTTGGTAATAATTTTAGTGCAAAAGCTTCAGGGGAACAAGAAGTATTTGAGCTTCAGCCTCCTGTGACAGACTTGGCCATGTCTGCACACCCCCAGGTTACTCATAGAATCACAGACTGGTTTGAGTTGGAAGGGACCTTAGAGAGCATCCAGTTCCAACTTGGAAGGGACACCTTCCACTAGACCAGGTTGCTCCAAGCTCCATCCAACCTGGCCTTGGTCATCTCCACTAACAGTAACAGCGGTCTAAATCCAGTATTTCACTCTTCTCTGGGATACATGGGGCTGTAGGGAGTGCGTTTTCGTGCTGCCTCATTGGTATTCCCAGTGTCTGAGCTGGCTCATTCGGATCCAGCGCAGAGCTGCATCCCTAGCTGCAGCGTATCCGTGCCCAAAAGTGCTGTTGACGTGGGAGCAGCAGGATTTCACCCTGCGGGAGCTTTGCGGGGTTATTTTACACCTCCCAGGTTTCTTGGGTAAGTATGCTTGGCAGAGCAGGGCCGAGCTCCGCGCAGAGCAGCCTCGGGCTCTTTGTAGACCCCCGGAATGCGGTGACCCATATTTGCTGCACCAGGCAGCCGTGCTCTGCAGAAGTCCTGGTCTCAGGTACCGCGCCTCCAGGCTATCTCTACACCTGCCTGCCCCTAGGAGCGGGCAAAGCAGGGATTCAGCTCAGTGGCTGTACAAATGTTTGGGCTGAACTCTCTGTAATGTCTGTTTTGCCAAGCCCAGGCAGGCAGAAACATCCTATGGGAGGTGGACTTCTATGGGGAAAAGGCAGTGTTAGAACATGGGAACAACCTGCTCTTGTGGAAGGTGTCCTTGCCTGTGGCAGGAGGTTGGAACTGGATGAGCGTTAAGGTCCCTTCCAACGCAAATGGTTCTCTGGTTCTGTGATTGTCCTCAAATGCCAGAGATGCCCTTTCACAGATCAGATTGCAGGGAGGTGCTGAGCTTCCCTGGAGCCCCAGATGTTGGGTTTTGTATGCTTTGGGTAGCAACAACTCCTTTTGGAGATGCATTTTCTCTCCTATCACACCTATGGGCACAAGGCACAGGATGTGGCGGGTATCACACTGCGCCCCTCGCTGTGTTTGCCCACAAGGTTGCACAGTGCTAGGATGTGTTGTGAGCTCAGATGCTGCCTCATGTCAGCTGCCTCTTCTTTTCTACTTAAAGCATGCATCATATTTTGTGCTGACTTAATATAACATGGATAGTTGTACTTTCCAAGTAGCTGGCAACCCTTAATCAATGTTAATTGGCTCTAATTAGCATATGTTAATTAATGATATTTACTACAAATTAAAGGTATGAGTGCTCCCAGAGGGTTTCCTGTTCATCCAATTAGTGCCAATTAGTTGCAATTAACACGTGTAAATGAGATGCCATTGAACCCAAAACAAACAGCACATAGTCTGCTGTAGTCGCTTGGCAGTTGAACTTGAGCATGCAGTGGCAAGGGGAGTGGAGAGGGGCTGCGGAGGGCTGTTAAATTACTTCAAGGTCTCTAACATCTATTTAAGCTGGCTCCTTATGTCTTATTTCGCCTCTCACTCCGTGGGAGCAAGTTGAAGGGAAGCTGATCTGAATGAAAGCCCTTGGCAGAGGAAACGGGACCTGTTTTCTTGGCTTGTTGGACTGTGAAAAGGACATGATGCTCTTAAGAACACTGACATGTTCCTACCTGCACCTACCCCTGGTTTTGCATGTAGCAGGGGGGATACACAGCCCCAAAACTGAGCTCCTTCTGCACCCATTGGGACCGTGGGACCCAGGCTAATACCACAGTGCACTCACGGCGCAAGAGAGCCCATGGCTGCTCCAGAGGACACCCATCAGCTCAACTAGTTTCCCAGTCTTCCCTTGTTATTTTTTCCCATTCCATCTCCAGCACCATCATCAAAAGGTGCATTTTCAGCTCTTTTCTTCTCCTTTCTTTATCCTGGAGGTAAACACATCCACAAGAGCTTCCTGCCCTGGGCTCCCATTGCACACACAGTCTGGCAGGCAGCAGAACAAATTGTCATAATTGTGTTTAATTAAAAAGCATAAATGGATTATCTTCAGGTAAGGATGATTTATTCAACTAATCAGTCTGATCACAGAAAATGTATAGTCTGGAGATGGAAATCATTTGGGGGAAATGGGTAATTCCTTTTCCATCAGCTCCAAAGTATTGCAGACTTTTAGCACAAGATGCAACCCAGAGGGAGGGGGTAAGCCAAGGCATGACCCTTCATCCCAAGGGATGTTTTTGAACATCCTCTTCACCCACATCTCTTGTATTGAGGTTGTTCTTTCCCTGTTAATTCCCATTTTCAACATCTGTGTTGTCCCATTTTTGCATGGTTTGTGCCTCACCACAAGCTCAGCCCTAAGCACAACCTCTGACCCTATAAATTCAGTGGGGTGGAAGGACAACCCTGTATGGATGGAGCCAGCAGCGCTGCTGCAACCATTCCTGCAATGAGGGGGACACACAGTTTGGATGCTGAGCCCAGGGCCAGGCACTATAAACACCAAATGAGCATAATTAATTGACCATCTGCTTAAGAAGCTAAGTTCTGGGTGGCACTGAAGTACCACTGTCACGTCAGGAGCCCTGAGATGTCTCTGGAAGTTGGGTGCTTTGGATACTGATGCGTGGCTCATACATCCTTAACCTTCCTTTGGGTTTGGAAGGTGGAAGGTGCTTTATGGCATGATGCAAAGCCTGCAGCCCCTTGTCACCCCCAGGGGCTGGCAAGGAGAAGATCCTAAGGGATTCTAAGAAGGGTCTTTGCAGATCAGTCCTCACCGTATAACAATCCCCTTGGTGTGGTTATGCGTTTGGGGAATTATTTGCAACCATTACAAAATGAGCTGGGAAATAAGGCACCTGTGGTGTTTTCTGTTATTCCTAAGAAAATTCTCCGTGTGTTTAATAGGTGATGTTTAATAAAAATGAAAATGAGCTTATCCTGAGCAGGCATGCACGCCAAAAGCTGGCATTTAAATTAGAAATTATGATTTAATAACTTGTCAAGAAACTCACCAATGTAACAGCGTGATAATTATTGAAAGGAGCTTCAGAAATACTGGAACACCGTGATCCGCTGTGAGAACCAAGCTCAGAAATGCCCAGTGATCTCTGTATGGGATGGGGCTGCAAGAAGGCTCCCAAAGAAGTCCTACTCATGAGGTCCCTGAGGGATGATGTACCCCCAAAAAAGGGGGCTTGCTTGGTTCACTATGGGGTTACACAGGCAGTTATATCCAAGGAGGTCTCTGTGGGTGCAAAGGGAGCTGCAGATAGAGCTGAGCAGGGGTGGATCCTGCTGCAGGAAGAGGGGCTGTGAAGCTCCAGGACCAGGAGATACATGCTTGGTGCAGTATGGGGAGGTCATATTGGGAAGCTGGATACCTGCCGTGGGTTGGCAGCAGCAGCGGCGCAGCACAGGCACACAGCATCGTGCTGCAGCAGAGCAGGATGGGGTTTGCAGTCACAAGAGGGATGATGCAGTGAGGAGCTCAGCCATGGGGAGCTAAAGCAGAGCCTCCTGGTGCTGGAGGCCGAGCAGAAGGCGCGTGTTGGGCGCTGGGGCCGGGGAGGGATGTGACAGACGGGGCTGGAGGCAGCAAGGCTTTGCCCAGGGGAGGTTGGCCATGGCCCAAGGATGCTGTTCAGTGTCCAGCTCTGCTGCTGGTGTCTCCTGCTGGGTGAGAGAACACAGCTCCACTGCTGAAACCACCACGGTGCCGCTTAGACACAGACCGGGCAGGCTGGGCACAGTCTTCTGCTCAAGTAATGTGACAACAAACAACATTTATAGTCTTGGGAGGTCAAGGCTATTCTTCACCCCCCCCACCAAGGCCTCCTCTAAACCCTTGACTGATGCCAGGAAAAATTGCCTTTGGTGAGGCCTTATTGTCCCAGCCCTTAATTTAAACAAAACATGCACATAAGGAGTTTTTAATCTATACTTTAAATGACAATCTTGACTTTCTGTTGGTTGATGATGGCATCTGACTCTCAGTTGGAAGGCCATTATTTCAGCCATTATTTCTGCTATGATTTACAAAGCAGTTAAAGAGAAAGCTATGTAATAAATAGTGAAGCGCTCTAATAGATAATTCCATGTATTTAAATGCGACAGACCCCTTGGCATGACGCTTGGATGGCAGGAGGGCTTCAAAAACCTGGACAAAAGCAACTGGCAGGCTCAGGGTTAGGTTTCTGGCTCAGAAAGCAGAAGGCCATGTGTCTCAGTACTGGGTGTCCCCATGGGAGCTGATCAGATCCCACAGGCTGGAACAGCTCTGGCGGCTCCCAGCTGAGAGCAGGAAGCTCAAATCAAGGTTATCCCATTTAAGTGTAAGCCATTCCCATTATGTTTCTTATAGTATGATACCTTAGCATGTAGTATAAATGGGCTTAACAAAATGAGCATGAGAGCCCAGTGTTTATAGCAGATTTCTGCCATAAATTAAGGGAGTGGAAGTGGACCCCCCCAGTCCAGATTAACCCATGGCTTCCCCCTGTACCCTGGGTTTATGGCACCATGACCATGACAAGGACCTGGTGCTGCGGTCAGCTCTCAGCAGCACTCCCTGCTTGGTGCAGGTTCATCACCCTTGTGCTCTTGGCAAAGTGCTTTTTCCTCTGTTCATCCAGCTGTGTTCACATGTGAACAGCTGGAATAGAAGTGGAGTTCTTCATAGAGCAAGTTCAACAGCGAAAACACAACCTCATCCAGATGGATGCTGGGGAGGAGAAAGGTTCCCGTTGATTTCAGGAGCTCTTGGGGCAGGACTCCAAAGTAGCCAAATTCCCTGTGAATTTGATTGTAAATAGAATCCCTCCCATACATTCTGATTCCTGCTCTGGAACTGCCTGCGCAAGTCAGGAGAATTCCATCTGGGCTTTGCAGGGAGGTGGAGGAGATGCCGTTTGGCAGCTCTCTGCTGGCAGAGGATCAGCTGCAAACTGCTGTAAGTGCAAAGAGCCACACCTGAGGCACAGAAGGAGCCTTGAAACAAGGGATGCTCAATGGTCGTTTGTAGCCAATCCCATCTGAGGACCTCAAAGCATTTTATACAGGATTATGCTTTAAAATCACAAACCCCACATGAAGCAGTTTATCTTCATTCTGTAACAGGGTGGTAGGGCCATGAGTAGGGATCATGATGTTCCCAGGATAACAGAGCCCCATGGGGACACGCAGCCCTCCAAGTACCCCCCTCCGGCTGTTCTCACTCTTCTCAGCTCCAGGTATCTTAAGGATTATCAATATTAATGTTGCTGAAAACTAAAGTCTCATAAAAGCTGAGACCTTCCTTTTGAATGGAAAACATTAAAAACTGGCTTATCTTGGGCAGCCTGTAGAATTAAAGCATTTTTGTATCTATTTGTAAAGCATCAGAAACAAAAGGGCTTTGGTTATTTCTCCTCACTGCGTCCCTGTTTCTCAGTGATGCCAATGCCTTGTTCATCCCACTCCTTTCTTTCTTACTGTGTGAGTGGCCATCCCAGAGGAAACTCTTGGGGATGAGTAAAGAGAGGGAAGCCAAAATAACAAACTATGAAAGTGATGGGGAAGAATTGCTCTCCTGTTTCCTCTAAACCCAGCAAATGTCAAGGCAAAACTTTCATACAGATTCTTACAGTATTTTTTCAGTGAAAAATATGCTTCCTTGGAGAAATTCCAGGTCATTCTCTGACTAAATAGTGAGTCTGCTTATTATTCCGGCTGGTGCTCCAGGACTTTGGGGGTTTTTTAAGTGAAAACAACTTGAGAGAGAAGAAAAAAATCTCTTTGACACTAAAATCAAAGAGGTGCTTGAAAGTAATTGGAGTGGCCTGGAAAGAACTGCTTAGTCGATAACTTTGAGTTATATTGTGCCATATGGGGGTGATGGGGAGACTCGGGGTGACCACAAGTCGCGGCCCCGTTGGTGTGAGGTGCAGGCAGGGAGGAGCTGCTGCCTGCACATAGGGCAAGGCCCCCCGTGCCCATCCCTCCTGTACCCCCTGACCATGGTGCAAAGACCCTTCCAAGCCCTCCCGTCACTTCCGTCTGGTTTGGCACTTGATTAGATGAGGAGATAGCACCTTGAGAGCACAGTTATCCAGGCAGCATCCTCGGGAGCCACAGCCCTGGGATGCAAACGATGGTTTCCTCTGGCGGAGATCCCTGCCTAAACCTTGCTGCGGGAGCTGTTCCCTTGCTTGGCTGGGTCTGGCAAGATTAAGATTCATGACTTGTGACATTGTAGGGTCATATCAGCCAGGACTTTAGACAAAAAGTCCATCTTTTTTTCTTTATAGGGGGAAAAAAAACCAAGGAAAAAAGCTTTTTGTTTAATTTTTGCTTATTTTTGCTTCCCCCCTCCTTCAATCTTTCCCTTAAGAGAAGCAAGGTATCACACCATCATTATGATACTGTGTCCCAAAGGCCCACCAAGCCAAGAGGCATCTCTGCCTGGTGCATCCTGCGGGATGGGATTGCGGCTCTTCCTCCCCCCCGTGTCATCTCCTTCATCCCAGCAGTTTGTCTCTGGTTCTGGCCAGGCTGCCGCATCTCTCACCTCCCATCCCCATCAAAGGTGGGACACAGAGAAAGGTTAAATTCAGGTCAGGCCTCCGCAGTCACACGTTTCTGAGCGCATCCCTTGGGAAGCCGCAGGGATCCGCGCTCCGGCGGTGCCCACGGCTCCGGCCGCTTGCAGTCAAGGTGACAACGGTGGTGGGTGAATGCAGCCCCCCTCTTCCTGCACCGCAGCCCCCCCCCCAAGCAAACACACAGCTTATGGTGAGCTGGGGGCCAGAGGTGGTGGTAAACAAATGCGCCTTTGAAGAGTGACAATGAAATAAATCACCCGTTACTCCATTGGCACACTTTGATAATGCCATTATCGTCAAGAAGGGACTGTGGGGAATGCTGGTGAGCGTGCCACAGCAGGGGCTGGGGATGCTGGGGTGGGAGGTGCTGGTGGGGGGCTGCATGCATGCCCCTTTTGCAGTGGGGTTGTTCTCTGCCCTCCCCAGGGAGTGTCATTACCTAGCACTGATGTTTGCCTTCAGAGAACCCCAGCCTGGTTTGTGTTGAAGGGACCTTAAAGCTCATCCAGTTCCAAGTCCCTGCCATGGGCAGGGACACCTTCCACTAGAGCAGCTTGCTCCAAGCCCCTGTGTCCAACCTGGCCTTGAACACT
>WYDI02003762.1:37838-48801 GCA_009867235.2 Psittacus erithacus
TGCCACGGATGGGGCAGCCACAGCTTCTCTGGGCACCCTGTGCCAGCGCCTCAGCACCCTCCCAGGGAAGAGCTTCTTCTTAATGCCTAAATCTCCCCTCTGTGAGTTTCCCTGAATTCAACAGATTTGGGGTCAAGGGGGCCTCATCTGAGGCTTTATCCTGGGGCAGGAGCGATTTTTCCTCCTGGGCTTGCCTCTCCATTGCACTGTGTGGTGCTTCCCCTCTCTGGGATCATGTGGGTCTGTGCCCCAGAGGTGCTTTGGCACCTCAGCCCAATGTGTCTCAGGCTCATATTTGGTTGAAACTGACGGGTTGGTTGAATTTGCTGCTGTAAATGCATGGACTAAGGCTGAGCTGGTCGAAGCTGGGTGTCCCTGAGAGAGGGTGAAACTCTTTGTTTTCACTAAATCTGCATCAAATCAGGCTTTTACTTGATGTGGCTCTGTGTAAATCCTGCTCCTGACTGACTCGATCCAAGGAAGTGATCCTTGTTTTAGCTGAACTATGTGTATCTGACCACCTCTTTTCACACTGGACTTAACCAAGGCTACTCCAGCTGCCTGTGCCCCTCCTGTCCTCCCCCTGTGCTCCAGGTAAGGAATTCCCAGCTTTTCCCTGGGCTTGGATGGAGCCAGGAGGATGGAGAAGGAAATGAGGAGGAGGCTCCTTCCTCCACTGGGAACTTCAGCCCTCATCATGGTGCTCAGGCTTCATTCTGGCTTAACCAAGACTTCTCAGCTCCTGGCCATGAAGTGAAGCAGGTGCTTAAAACTTGACCCTGAGCTATGGAATTTGGATGTTTTTCCACTGACTTGTGGAGGAGCAGGATCTGGCCTCAGGTCCCTGCGGGTTTAGTCCGGAGGGCTCCACGCCTGATGGGTCCTGCCCATAACAAAGGAGAAGGCAGAGAAAAGGAAAGGAAAAACATGGGAAAAATGAGGAATTCTGAATCAAGTTATGCTTGTTCAGCTCCCCCAGATGCCCAGGTCTCCATCACTAATATTAAGCAATCCCTGACAACACCACTCTGCGTTTTCCCAAAGAATTACCTAGGAAACCAACCTGGAAATGCACAGACTTCAGCGGAATGTCGCGTCTGTCGAGGCCTTTATGATAAATACAACAAAAACGAAATACAATTGAAATGTAGAAAATTGACATTTGGAATGGAGCTGGGATGCGCTGGGAGCACCATCACCTGGTCGACAAGGGGGGGACCCGCAGCCCTCTATAGACCCCGATGATACAGGCTAATTTAGATGCAGTTATTCACGTGTGCAGTAAATTCCAATTATGTTTACAGATGTCTGCTTAACATTTATGGAAAAGGAACCTCAGCATGCCCGAAACATCCTTATAAGGGTTTGCATGGGGCTATCTCTGCCTTTTTTTTTCTCTTTCTACCAACACCAATTTAATCATATTTTGCAGATTTGAAAACAAACCCCTCATCCAGCTGAGCTCTCTCGCAGCAGGTTTGACATCTAATGCGCGGACTGGGGTGGTGTGACCGTTTCAGAAGGGTTTTAACTGTGCTGGGTTTGTTTTCCTACAAAACTCCGGAGTTGAGTCGATCTTTTAGACGCGCACACACAAAATAAACAGGAAGAAGTGCACTAAAAGATGCACAGGTTCCCAAATCGCTTCCTGTTGGAATGATCTTTATTCTTTGTCTTGGAATTCCTTTATTTACTAGAAATGTTTCATTGCTCATCACACAGTGGCGTTTTGCCCTCGGCTGTGTGAAGACCCCTCGCACCCATCCTTGGGTGTCCCAATAGAAGGTGTTTCTCACCCTTTTCCTCACTGAATCTGCACATTCCCTCCTCCTCTTTCCATGTTTTATATCCTGTGGTGTGTTGTTGCTGCTGGTGACTGTAGTATTGGTGGGGCTGATCCTGTTGTGTCCCTTGGTCTGGGCTCTAAGGCAACTGCAGCTCCAGGAGGTAACAGCCCCATAAGGGGGACCTGCCTGGCCCAGCCTTGCCCCCTTCCCTTCACAAGCTGGGCCTTCAGTGGGGAATTTCACCCAAAGAAAAGGGCATTTTCTGCTAATTCCAAACCTGCTGCTTTCAGTTTCCTTCCTCTTTCTCTCTGCGTTTGGAACACTCACAATTATTACAGCGTGTTGTGTGAGCAGCATCACAGCCACACATCACTGCAGATGTGTCCGTCTGGGAACAGCGTGTGTCCAGTTGGGCTCCAAGCACCAGGCACAGCCCTGGCATGATCCCAGGGTGTCCGAGGCAGGGATTTCCACAAGGAAGAGAAGAATCAGGATGCTTTATTGGTGCTTACGTCCACTTGCTTCTTCTCTGGAGAGCAAAGGTGATGCACACTCACTTCCAGGGCTCTGAACACCAACCCTGCTGTCCTCAATGCCATGGGGTCCCTGAACCCGACTGTCTGTCCGTGTTTGGTGATTCATTTTAAGCTGGCACAGCAGCTCGCGGGGGTGGTGCAGACACTGGAGGTGTGGAAAAGCTTTTTCCATGGTCATTTTTAAAGCTAAACAAGTGGGTGTCTTACGTATGAGAGTACTTGAATTCAAATAGGGGAATGAAAACGGCATCAGTAGCTGGAAATGGCATTTCCCTCCCGCGTGAAGCATCAGCCCTGTGGAATATTAATTGGGGGTTTTAAGAGCTACAGTAGGAAATCATCTTCCAGAGCACACACAGCCCTAAACCATTCCTCAAACATAGGAGCAATCCGGCAGCACTGGAAGACTCAGCGTGTTTGCTTGTCCAGCCTGTGGACGGTGGTGGGAAGGGAACCTTTCTGTGGGCTTCCTTGTGCAGGGATATAATCTCCTGCAGGTATGCAGAGAAGATTTGTTTGGAATTAACACCTTATTGATTCTGTGCAAAGCCATCTGAGGGAGCAGAGATTACGCACAGCGCCCTGCAGGCACCTGCAGAGCTCCACTGGCTCTGCTCTCCCGCTGCATTTCACCTTGTGCACAGGCACCACGGTGATGGAGCTGCTACAGACACCATGGGCTGACCCTATTAAGTGAAAGGAAACTCTTTCCTTCCTTCACAAGCTTTGGAGCAGCTTCTCTGGTTTTACAAGAGAAGTGATGTAAGATTTGGTGGGGGTTTAGGTTGGTTTGAGAGGATGCAGTTGATCCGGGACTTGGAGATCAGCCCAGGGACAGTCTGCAAAGCTCAGGTTGGGATGAGGATGAACACCCAAGCTCCTCTGCAGAGGTTAAATGACCCTTTGGGAGGCCCTGGTGCCATTCTTACCTTGGCTGGCAGTGGGCAGGCCAGGGATGAGGGCATGGGTTTTAGTATCTATGGTACAAGGTGGGATGGAGGTCTCATCCTCACAGTCATCAGCCCCGCAAGTCTTAATGAGACATTTCAGAGAGGGAGAAAAGAGGAAGACCTCTTCTGTTGTTAGAGTAACTTGTTTGATCTGAGAGCGTAAGTGGAATAAATGTGCCAGATTTTAAACGAGGACTTCCATTTATTAGTACAATCTTAAGGAAATAATTCGTGCATCAGTAGCAGTGGTGTCTTCTCAGCAACCATCATTACTATTAGCGCATTTATCTAATAGCCATTTATTCTGGAATCTTACATGCTTTACAGATATCAACCAATTACAGCAGGAAGATTTTATTTTAACAACTGGGAAAATACACATTGGTTGGGAATTCTGCAGAATCAGAGATTATGAGTTCGAACATAGAATCATCGAATGGTTTGGGGTGGAATGGTTTCCATTTTCATATGCACATGGCATGATCTGCAGGTCAGCACTGAATAGATCCCTTACATAATTGCTTATGGTTTAATTTCACCATTTACAGGAGAAGCATACATTATAAAGCTGTTCACTGGGGTCTGGGGCTGCTCCTCAACTAAGTGACCCTCCATTTGAAACGGGGTTTACTTGTAAGAAGAGGTTCCTGTGCCTTTGTGGTTACACTGGTTCAGGGTTGGATGCTCCAGAGCCACCTTCACCTGTGGATAGAGAGAGGTGATAAGAGCACAGTGGGACCCGCCTGATGTGAAGTTTTCATGGGTAACTCATGAGTGACAAGCTATGACAGGCCATGGTGAGGAGGGGAGCAGGGAGGTGTCTCCCAGCCACTGATAAGCTGTTCTGGTTACCTAGCACTGTGCGTGTGTGTTTGTGGTGTGAGAAGCTGAGGTGTGATGTGAGCAGCGTGCTGCCAGGACTTCAACAAAGAACCATGCCTTGGAAATACCAAACGGGAGAAAGACAGACCAGTTCCAGCTGTGGCATAACAAAGCCAGGAGTGGGCAGCCTTTTGCATGACATTTTCACCACTTTGGAATGATAATGTTGCTGTTGGGGCTTTGTTTCCAGTGCAGGTGATGTTCTGCAGTGCTTCCAGACCCTGGAGCCTCATCTAAACCTGCTGCAGCCTCATGGGGGACAGCACAAATAGGGTCTGGAGGAGTTTTATTTCCCTGTTCACCACGGAACACAATAAGGAAAGGAACTGAGAGGTGACAGAGTCTGAAGGGTGCAGTACATCCATGTGGGAGTTGGGAGATTTGCTTTGTGCCCATCTCTGTGTGACTCTCAAGAAGCTGATCCCCATCCCACAGGGATCTCCAGGCCCAGCTGGAATATAAGTGACAAAGATGGTAAGGAATGGTTGTTTTAGAATAATATGTACATTTTAATGTAAGCTTCTAAGCATGGAGGATTGGCCCTTGGTAACGCTGGTGTGTGGCTCTGCCTTGCATGGGGGACTTGCCCTGGAGCACGGCAGAGCATCAGCAGGCAGGGCCCTCCTGGGGATGGAGCTGTATCCCGCCTCCTCCTGGAAAAATTAGCTGAAACTAATGAAATTGCACATTCTAGAACAAAATGGTTTGTTTTCATATTGAAAACAGCATAATGATGCACTTCAGAGTACTGGGATTGTGGCTGTGCATGCCGTATCCTTGCTGTAGCATTGAAATAAGCTGTGTGTATGTACAGCCAAACTTACAGCATCACTTACTGTACAAGGGGAAGGGAACAGGTTTCAAATGTGCATTTTTTTAATGAAACAACTTGTTTGGCCACATCTCCTCACTGCAATGCCCCAGTTTCACACCATCTTCTATAGGTGACCCTATAGAAATCCACTGCTCCATTTGCAGCTCAGGTGCCACAAGCAGTGTGCGCTGTGCTGTGCTAACGAGCCCTGTCTGGGGCATGCTGGTGACCTCTTTAATTGCATCCACGATCACAGCACACAGGGATGAGCACTTGAATGAGCCCCTGCCTCTTACTTGGCTCTCACCCACCGGCCCAGGCAGGCAGAATGTGCTGAGCCACAAATACCCTGCACCCAGGAACTTTGTTGGACTCAGGCTGTGTGAGCCCATGTGCCTTGGTCTGTGTGTATGTGATGAAGCAGGGAGAAAGCAGGGCATGCTGGCCAGAGCCTCCATGCCCTGTCAGTAGCCTTAAAATAGAAGCCTATATAAATAGGGAGTGACATAGGATATTACATAGTAATGTGGTATCAAATTGTAGAATCTATATATAGACGATGGATCAGCGGTGGGGACTAAGCAGATAGATATAAACGCAGCTTGGAGCTCTAGCTTCATTTTCATAGCATTGAGGGAAGTCCCTGGTGCTGTGGTACCTGGTCCAGGTGATGCTGCTTTATCACCTCAAACCCAGACCTGCTCCTGCATTCAAAGCCAGGTTGGATGAGGCTTGAGGCAACCTGATCTAGTGAAAAGTATCCCTGCCCATGGCAAGGGATTGGAGCTGGATGAGCTTTAAGTCCCTTCCAACCCAAACTATTCTGCAATCTATGATTCTGTGCTCCACAGCAGGTAGGCAGAGGGCAGTGCTGGTTTCCCCACCACCTCAGGTATATTATCCCTCTATTTTATTGGGATAGTCCTATTTTTTCTTTTATATCAATTATTTTCCCCAAACACTCTGCATGAGGGTGATGGCAGACACCCAAAGCTGATGCTCTGCTGATGACAAAACTCCTTTTATATTGGGAACCCTTTCCTCCAACAGTTTGCTAAGGACGCAGCAGCCCTTTCTCTGTGCGCATCTGGGAAGCCAGCGACAGTGGTCTGTAGAGAGAAGTCCATGCAGTTACTCCTTTCTAAGCCGGAAGATCTGATCCTGCTGGACAGGAAAGCACTGTCCCCCCTCAGAAATAAGAAAACCAGGGTATTTTCCTGGAGTCAAGTCAATGGCAGGAGCAGGGAAAAGCTCTGGACATTCTCTTCCCTCTGCCACTGCTGCTGCGCAAGATCCCATGTACGTGTTAGATGGGTGGCTGAGATTGACTCTCAGTCCCAGGGAAGTTCAGCGACTGTGAAATTAGTAAATTACACAGGCCCACAGAACTTGGAAAAACAATATAATCCTGGGGGGACTGAAATAATTAATTTGCTAATCAACTACACCTTGCTTTTTCTAATTTGCAAATAGCACTCGGGTTTGTTTCCCCATTTCAGCCGCCTCAAGAGCAGCAGGATTTCGGGCAGCAAAGGCCAAGGGATGCAGGGCAGAGCTGAGCAGTGACCCCAGCAAGCACTGGGAGATGCTTTTTGCGGGGGGGGATCTGGATGCAAAGCCTGGATCCAGGCACTAACTTGCGAGGGAAGAGCCGGTTACTGGTTGTCTCCTGGTCTCACTGCACCCGTTGTTTGCTTTAAATCATTTCAAATGCGGAGGTTGTCAGACAAGACAATTAACATGGGGAAGGGGGAAAGTATTACCATCCATTATTTGCCATAACATGAATTTAAGCCAGGAAGTCAAATGATAAAATATGTGGTGAAAAGTGGTGGTGGTGGGAGTGCCTCAATGAGTAATAGCCCTGGGCTTCTGAGCCTTGAACTTAACGCGCTAAGTAAATCCCCGAGGTCAAAAAGTAGGAAAATTGTTGCAGCTCGGGGAGATATATTTTAACTTTGCAAAGGGTCCTGGCAAACCCGCTGCTGGGTTCGGAGAGAGGAGGATGGAGAGCGTTGCGCTGCGCTGGTGGGTGCCTGCAGCCGCTCCGGAGCGGCTCGGACCGACGGTCGGGGGCTGCTTCCTTGTTTTGGGACGAAAATAATCAGTATGTATATGTATATGTATATATGTAGATAAAAGCGGTGAGGAGTGAGCCCAAGCGAGGCTATGGGGTGTTCGTTCGGGCCGGGTGCCTCCCCAGCGCCGCGGCAAGAAGCGATCGAGGCGCCGACGGAGCCCCCCCGGGGCTGAAAGGAACCGGGAGGGTATTCGGGGGTCCCCGCTCCACTCCAACTCTTCCCCTTTAAACCCCTGTTCCTCCCGCCCGAGCTGACCACGGCGCTGGATTTATGGCGAGCGCTGTTTCGGCAGAAATCCCCCCGAGCCTCCCCTCAGCCCTAAATCCCCAACCCGCGCTCCCTGGGAGACCTCCTGACACAGAGCATGCCAAAACAGCTTCGTTTTGCCTATGCATTAGCAATCTATTTTACCTTTTTGACATCTCTCACACATAAAACCGTAAGAGAGAAATAAAATATCTGTCTCTGGGCGAAAATAAAGCTTTGCCTCCCTCCTGATCTATAGGATATAAAATAAAGCCATGGCTTTGATAGTGGCTTTTCCTTACACCGGAGTTGCTTTTGCACACACGGAGACAATGAAGATGGATGAGCCGGGATCGGTGCGTCCTCCCGGGGTTTGTTTCACCCTCTTTTTTTATAGTTTCCCCCCGCCCCCGCCACCTCTTTACTTTTCTTTCTTTTCTCTTTTATTCGTCTTTTATCTGCCCTTTTCTGCCTTTAACAAGGGGAAAAATCCCTCCGGCTGTCACACACAGCCCTGTCCCGACCCCCAGAGCGCTCCCGGGTGGGCTCGGGCCCCTTCCCGGGCTCTTTTTCCCTTCCCGGGGAATTTCCCCTTTGCCAGGCACTTTTCCCCTTCCCCTCGGCCGGCAGCTCTCAGTCAGACGCATGGGCGCTCACCTCAGATTTGGAATAATTTATTAACTCTGTTTCCCATAAACAATGCATGAGCTTCGAGTGTAAGCGACAGCATTTAGCGACATGGAAAGAAACCCGGGGGGAAGAGGGCAAAGCTAATCAAGGGAGCAGCAGAATAAATAAGGCCAGGGAAAGGTGAGCGGAGCCGGTGCCGAGTTCCCCCCTCCCCGGCATCGCCCCGAGCGCAGCAGAACCAAGCGGGACCCTCCGATAGGTATTTTAAGGAATTTTTTGGGAGTCCAAGTTCCTCTAAAACAAACTCGCGCGGCGCTGGATCCTGTCCAGCAACGGGGTTATTGCGCGGGGTTGTTCTACCGGGTTTAGTTACATCTTCAGTGTTTGGTTAGGGCAGCGGCCGCGAAGATATTTAATAGGCGGAGGTGCTTTTCCTACGGGGAAAAGTTTGGGAAGGAGAGAAGGGGTGACCGGGGGTTGATATTCCCACTTCACCCGGGCTGTCCCCCCGCAGCGCTGCCCGGGATGATCAGACCCGCCGCGGTGCTCCCCGAGAGATGCAGGAGCAGCGCTCCCCCGGGATGCGGAGGAGTCCGGAAAGGAGGGAAAGAGCGGGGATGGACACGGAGAGCGCGTCCGTGCCCGAGCGGGAGGGACGTTTCTTCCTCGGCTTCTCTCGGGGAGGGGATGCGCCGCAGCGGGGATGGCCCCGGGGCTCCGCCGGTGGCCGGGCGAGCGGCTCCGGTGTTTGTACAGCGCTAGTGCCCCGTAAAGGAGAGAGAAATCCCATTACCGGGCGCAGCGGTGTAGAAAGGCTGCTGATAACCGGGGTGATGTTTAACTAAAAAGAAGGGAACAACACCTATAAAATGCAAATCCAAACGCTCCTGAAAGGGGCTTTTTTCCCCCCCCTTCTGTGTCAGATTTAAAATAAATTTGAGGGAGTTTTATTAACATTATTTTACTCTTTTAATTTCCCTCTTTTTAGGCCCCAGGGCCGCTCGGCTTTGAATACCCCGCCGGTTCTCCCCCGTGTATAGATAGGCTCGGCCCCGCCGCTCCATCACAGGGGGCTTGGGTCCTGCCGGGACCGGGCCTAGGAGAGTCGCGAAATACAATATAAAACCAAACTAAAATGAAATCAAATCCCCACCCCATGCGCTGTGCCCGGCCGGGCGCTGCCGTGCCACCCATCCCCGTGGCTTGCAGGGATTTTTCCTGTTCCCTCATGCCCCGTGGGTGCCCCCGCCGTGTCCCGCCGCTAACCGGGCTCGGTGGGGTTTTGCTTTCTCGGATCTCGCTGGAAACAGCGCCGGTATTTTCACAGCTCAAACACCCCCTCTAACGCGGGGTCCCCCTTCCCTAAGGGGTGTTTGGCCCTTGAACACCCCACGGCAACGGGGATGTGCGTATACTGGGGTGAAAGGAACATCCGCCGGTAAATCACTATCGCGGCACTGCGGGTACCGGGTACCGCTCGCCCTGCGCACCCCGGGGGACCGGATGGGATCGGGATGAGGACAGGGGCACAGCGATGTGTGCCTGCCTCGGCGTCCCGAGGCCCTGCGCGGAGCCGTCGGGACGGGAGGGGCAGGGGACAACCAGCTGCTTTCGCTAACGCCTGGGAAAGGAGAGAGAAAAAAACACAACAAAATCGCTGTGAAAACCTGGTGCTTGATGGACATAAGCTGCTCATCTCCCTCCCCTCATTCATCCCCACCGCCACATGTCACAGGGGGCCGCGGTCAAAGGGAAGGGTCCCCTGACGCCAGCCCGCAGCTGTCGCCTTCCCGGGCGGCGGAACGGGGCCCGCTCCGCCTGGGAGCGGCCCAGCTGCGGGCACCGGCCGGGGGGCGCCCGCCCGGGCCTCCATTGATCCCGCAACCGCCGGCAAAGCAAAGCAACAGCTGGGCGGGGGCGCGGAGCGCCCTGCACGGCCCCGACAGGGCGGCGATGGCCGGTTCCGGGGAGACCTGGGCAGGAGGCGGACGGACACAGGGCCCGCGGCTTTTTAAACGCCCGCAGAAGCACCGATGGATGCCTCGGCACGGTGTGATGCTCTACTCGGCAGGCCCCGCACCCCTCGCCGGGCCCATCCGCTCCAGGCCGAAGCCCAGCGCTGCGGAGAGGTTTTTCCTGCCATCACTTCCTTTTTTGTGTTCCAGTTTCTCCTTTCTCCACTTCTTTATTTTTCCTCCCAAGGGCGAGGAAAAGAGACATAAAAGGGGAAGCACGATGGTGATGCGGGCTCCGGGGCCGGCTTCAGCCAACCCCCGTGCCTCGGACAGCCGCAGAAGGGTGCGCGCCCCGCCGCAGTGTGTATAACTCGCTCAGGCCCTTTAATCCCTCGTTTCCCTCCTAAATCCCCGCCAGCGAAATCCACCCGCCCGTGACGCGGGCAAGGGCGAGAGGGTCCCGAGCCCGGCGGTGACACCTCCCGGAGGGTCGGGCAGCAAAGAGGAATCACGTCCCTCCTAAACCGGCCCGGAACAGAGCGGGCCCCTGGAAGGTAAAAGCAAAGGATTTTTTATTTGCCAAAAAACCCCAACAACTGCTAAAAAAGTGCATCAGCGGCAGCGCTGCGAGCGCCGGTAACGGCGTCACCGCCAAGTTACCGGAGCCTGCCTTCTGCCGTCGGAGCGCCGCGGCCGCGGCCTCACCGCACCTTTCCTTCCGGCAAAGGCGATCCGCCGCGGGTGTGTTCCCGGCAGGGGACACCGCACGGCCCCGCGGGAGGCTTCGCTCCCCCGTCCCCGGGAGCCACAGTTTACGACGGGGGAAACCCCGTTAAACCGGGAACTCGTTTGGCGCCACTTCTTCAACCGTCTGCAACGGGAACCGGGCGGTGTTTGCCTATAGCGGATGCGCAACCCCGTGGGGGTGGCTGACCTCAACGACCGTCCCTGTCCCCCCGCCGTCCCCCGCCGCGCACTGGCACCGCACCGACACACCTACCGTCTGCCGCGCGCTCCCGGCGCCACGAGCGGGGCGCGCCTCGGCCGGGCCCGGCCGGCGGCGGCCGCGCACCCGCCCGCCC
>WYDI02003762.1:49558-85092 GCA_009867235.2 Psittacus erithacus
GGCCCGGCCCGCCGCCGCCGCCGCCCCGGGAGGCTCCACTGCAGCCGGCAGCACCGGGCGATGCCGCGCCGGCTCGGCGGGGACGCGGCCGGCCGCCGCGGGTAGCGCGCAGGGCGGTGCGCGGGGATAGGTAGGAAGGAGCCGGGCGCGACGGCGCCGCCGGGACGTCGAGGGAGAGAGGCATAGAAAAAAATAAGGAGAGGAGAAAGAGGCGAGAGGACGGAGCGAGGAGCTGCGGAGCGTCCCCCCCTCCCCGCGTAAGGACGGCGGCCCGCTCCGCTCCGCGGGCGCTTAGCGCCATGTCGCCGCGGCCGCGGGCAGAGCCCCTCTGAGCGCGGCGGCCCCATGTCTCCGTTTGTCGTTTATTCCTTTTTAATTTTGTATTTTGATTTTGATTTCTCCTTGGGAAAAGCACTTTGACTCCCGACTGCTCTACCTCAGACCTGAGAAACACTCGTCACTCGCTTTTTGCCGCTGGGTTTTTGGGTTTTGTTTCCTTTTCATTTTTCTTTCTTCCCTTTTGAATCGTTTTTAATTTTTACGAGCGCCGATCTTTCTGTCGTTGTCGTTTTCTCGTTCCTATAATCACTCTCGTTGTTGCTGTCGTGGTTGGTAGCGGCCGGGACCCTGCGGTGTGTGGAAGCGCTGGTCTCCTCGGGCAGTGGGTGGTTTCTCCAGTGTATCCCTCCTAGGACACTCGAACGAAGATTTTTTTGCTTCCTCCCTTTTCCTTTCCTCCTCCTTCACTTTTCTGAGGCTTTTAAAACAAACACAGATTTTAAGCAAACCTCCGCCGGTGTCGTCTTGAAAAAATACGTATTTTGATTTCTTTTTTGCTTGACATCTGGGAAACCGACCCCCGCTCTCAGAACTAACCAAAGACAATGGTTCACTGTGCAGGCTGCAAAAGGCCAATCTTGGACCGGTTTTTGTTGAATGTACTGGACAGGGCTTGGCATGTGAAGTGTGTTCAGTGCTGTGAATGTAAATGCAATTTGACAGAGAAATGCTTTTCGCGAGAAGGCAAGCTTTACTGCAAAAACGACTTCTTTCGGTAAGTACCGGGCCCCTGTTCACGGCCGTAGCTCCACCGCAGCCGTTTCTCATCTCCCTTTTTCCCTTTTTCGTTTTTATACGCTTTCCTCCGTTGTCACCGTGACCCACAAACACCGTTTTTCTCCGCACCCGTTGCTCTTCCTCCAGCCGCTCCCTCTGTGGGGCGGGGGGGGGGTTCAGGCCGGCGGAGGCCCTGGCGCCCCGTCGAGGCCCGGCCGCGGGGACCGGCCGCGCTCCACTTCCCCAAAGTTGCCTCGGAACTATCGACCGGCGGGTCCCGGTGCCGCTGTCGCCACGGCTGCAGCCGTTCTCCACCGGCCAGAGCTCGGCGTTGCCCCCGAGCCGCACCGGCGATGGAGGCCCCGTGCAGCGGCGCTCCGCGGTTCGGTCCGCAGTTCCGCCTGCCCGGTAACTCCCATTAAACGGAGCCGAGGCCGCGCCGGCCGGCAGCGACCCACTGCTGGCGCATCGATGGAAGGGGCGTTGGGTACCGACACCCGCTCGCCGCCGCGTCCCGGCAGGCTCCGCCGGAACGAATGCCGGGCCCCGGTGCTCCTGTTCGGCCGGGCCCACGGCACACCGGCAGCGACAGCGGTGACCGGTTCGGGGCCGGGGTGCTCTTCGGGCCCTCCCCGCCGCACACCGAAGATCGCACCCGTGACCCGCTGCTCAGTTGCCTGGCACCGAGACGCCGTGGGGTGCCCCGGTGGAGCGGAGCGCTGCGTGCTCCTGTGCGGTTCCGGTGCAGGTCCCCAGCGCCCGCAGGGCTTGGAGAGGCCGCTGCTCGGGCCGATGCGCGGCCGCGGCCGGTGAATAACGAACACGAATTTATGCTGAATATTGATATCGTGTCGTTAATTGCTGTGAAGGGGCTAGCCCCGAACATCGCCCCGATGCTGAATCGTCCCTCACACTTCACCCGCCCCGGATCGGGTCCTTTTCCCTATTCTTTTTTTTTCTTTTAATACATAATTCCAAGCACCCTCTGGTTAGGGACGGAGCCAATCCGAGGGATGCTTTATTTTATGGAATGTCCTTTGCGCGGCCTGGCGGGGCGAGCGGAAGCCGCGGTGATGGGCGCGGGGCCGTGCTGCGGGCTGCTCTCGGCGGGCCCCGCGGCACAGGCGGGCAGCGCTGACCGGCTGCCCGGCGTCTCCCCGCAGGTGTTTCGGGACCAAGTGCGCGGGCTGTGCCCAGGGCATCTCCCCCAGCGATCTGGTCCGCAGGGCGCGGAGCAAAGTGTTCCACTTGAACTGTTTTACGTGTATGATGTGTAACAAGCAACTCTCCACCGGCGAGGAGCTCTACATCATAGACGAAAACAAGTTTGTCTGCAAAGAAGATTACCTAAATAACAGCAATACTGCCAAAGAAAACAGCCTGCATTCAGGTGAGGGAGCGGGGCCGGGGTGAGGCGGGGATGCGCTCGGCATCCGCGGGGTGGGAGCCGCTCTGCTCCGGTCCGCTCTCCCTTTCCCCTCCCTTCTCCTCTTTTTCCCTTCTCACCTCTTTTTCCCCTCACCTCTCCCTTCTCTTGTCCTTTCCTTTTTCCCCTTCCCGGCTGGTCCCCGCAATCGGTGCTTCCTGCTGGCCGCCCCCAATCTGAGTGTGCTCCGCTTTGCTCTCTCCCAGCCACCACCGGCAGTGACCCCAGCCTGTCCCCCGACTCCCAAGACCCTTCCCAGGACGACGCCAAGGACTCGGAAAGCGCCAACGTGTCCGACAAGGAGACTGGCAGCAACGAAAACGACGACCAGAACCTGGGGGCGAAGCGGCGGGGGCCCCGCACCACCATCAAAGCCAAACAGCTAGAGACTCTGAAAGCCGCCTTCGCGGCCACCCCAAAACCCACCCGGCACATCAGGGAGCAGCTGGCACAGGAGACCGGCCTCAACATGCGGGTCATCCAGGTACCGCGGCCCCGGGCGCCGGGGATGCGCTGCCGCGGAGGGGCCCGTGCTCGGGGAAAGCCCCGGGGTAACCTCCCCGCCTCCCGTTTAAATCGTTATTACCGAGGCGGCCCAGTGAGGGCAGGGACGGAGCTGCGGGTTTCTTTCTAAAAAGTCCTAAAGGATGCTGCAAATGGTATCGAAATTAATAACCATAAATGTGAGGGGTTAATGGATAAATAAGAATGATAATACGTTAGAATTATTAAAGGGTTTATAAACCCGCGGCGCTGGGGGTAATGGGGGGTTAAAGGACCATTAAAGACGAGGTTAGATTGGAGAGGCTCAGTGTGAGGGTAATTAGGAGTAATCTTGTCAGGGTAATAAGAATTAACTCTATCATTCTTGACCTGCGGGCGGCGGGGAGTGGCCGCGGGGCCGCGGTCACGGGTGGGTTCGGCCGCGTTTGGAACGAGGAGCAGCGCGGAGCAGGGTGCACCGGAACGGGTTCCCCCCCCGGGAATGAACGGGAAACGTGGGGGGGGGGTCCAGGGCTGCCGTGAGCAGAGACGCCCCCCGCGGTGACCGGCTCCTCTCCCGCCGCCCGCCCAGGTCTGGTTCCAGAACCGGCGCTCCAAGGAGCGGCGGATGAAGCAGCTGAGCGCGCTGGGCGCCCGGCGGCACGCCTTCTTCCGCAGCCCGCGCAGGATGCGGCCGCTGGTGGACCGGCTGGAGCCCGGGGAGCTCATCCCCAACGGGCCCTTCTCCTTCTACGGAGGTGGGTAATGCTCTTCTCCCCTGTCCTCTGGACACTCCGTTTCGCGATACCGCACCCCCGGCTCCGTGCCCGCACCGGGGACACCTCCGCTGCCCATTCTGCAGACCGGGCTCTGCTGGAAGGGCAGCCCCGGGAGCCAGCCAGGCAGTTAGCGTGTCCTCCCTACCCTGGCCAGGCCATCAGCACGTCCCCTGCCTTGTGTTTGTTGAGCTCTGGGTGACATTTCGAGCCCCCCCCCCCCAATGCACTCTCCTGTCTTTTCCGCTCGGTTGCTTCGCTTGTGTGTTACCTTTCCTCTGTCTCTCCTTGCCCAGCAGATTACCAGAGCGAGTATTACGGCCCTGGAAGCAATTACGATTTCTTCCCGCAAGGACCTCCATCATCTCAAGCTCAGACGCCCGTGGATCTCCCATTCGTGCCCTCCTCGGGGCCATCGGGCACCCCTCTGGGGGCCATGGACCACCCCCTGCCTGGACATCACCCCCCCAGCGAGGCCCAGCGCTTCACTGACATCATGTCGCACCCCCCGGGAGACTCGCCCAGCCCTGAACCCAACCTGCCCGGCTCCTTGCACTCCATGTCCGCAGAAGTTTTTGGCCCGAGTCCTCCGTTTTCTTCGCTATCTGTCAACGGTGGTGCTAACTACGGCAATCACTTGTCACACCCCCCCGAAATGAACGAAGCGGCTGTGTGGTAGCTTTAAAACAAACTGGGTCTAAGTAAGTGATGATCATCTAGTCTGCTTATTGTTACGGTGTACAGAAGTGAATACATAGAACATCTCTCCTGCCCTGAGACAATATTACCTTGGGCACGAACTGAACCCAAATCGCTCCAAGGGAAGCTTTGCTCTAGACCAGGACAATCTCCGCGTTACGGTTGTATCCAACAAGCGAAGGGACTGACTTTTTTTTGTACCATTGACAAAGGAACTGGTGAAGCTGTACAGTAAAGTGCTGCCATACCGTAGGATGGCATGAGTGTGGTTACCCTGTCGGATGTCATCCTAAGAGCCACAATCCTTAGAAACTTCTCATTTTAAAACACAAAAAAAACCCCCTAATGATTGAAAGAAGGAAAGGTCCAGGAAAAAAAGGGGGAAAATGAAGCGTCAAGAACTCTAGCGTTCCGGTTAAGGATGGTTCTGGCATTCTGAATTTGTTTGTTA
Source organism: Psittacus erithacus (assembly GCA_009867235.2). Classification (NCBI taxonomy): domain Eukaryota; kingdom Metazoa; phylum Chordata; class Aves; order Psittaciformes; family Psittacidae; genus Psittacus; species Psittacus erithacus. The sequence continues at coordinate 54,450 of WYDI02003762.1, forward strand.
GTTTCTGTCTCTCAGAAAGTTCACCAACAAGACACTCTCTTTAGCTCCAGCCATTGCAGCCTGCTGACTACCAGGTGGGACAACTTTCCTTTTTTTTTCCCTTTCCTCCTTTTTTTTGTGTGTGTTTTCTTTGCCAAAATAGCAAATACTTAAATGTTAAAGCCCTCAGCACCAACTCTTCTACCTTCACAAAGCTACACGTACAAAACCTCCTCGGCATAGCGAAGGTCGCCAGACCTCTAAGGCAAAATGACTTGAAAACCAAGCAAACAAACACAAAGTATTCTACCTTCACAGAGAGAGAAAAGCTAAACAAAAAAAAGACTCTATTGAACTAAAAACAGTCAACTGTTTACGTCTAATGTTAAATTCAGGAGTTCAGTGTTTTACTAATAAATCCTGTTTTAGAACCTCTTGTTCAAAAGCAAAAGATTTTGAGCAACCAACCAAAATAGTTCCTTTTTTCTGTTCTGTCGCTGTTCTAACAGATCGCAGGGCTTGTGGTTCACTGTGCTAGTTTGTAAAAGGTGTTGTTTACAGAAGGCAAAGAAAAAACCCCACCAAACCCAGACAGTTGCCAAATAAAGTGAATCTATAGCACAAATACTGTAAGGTGCTTTGCACCAGCAACCCGAGAAGGTGTTTAAAAAGTGTTACAAGGTTTAAAAGAGAAAAAGACAAAAAAAACCCCGACATCTTTGCTAATTTTTAGTCCTGTTGAACATTCATGGAATTGTTAATATGACTTATATAGACCCACACAGGTTTTATTTTTGTGTCTTTAAAATAAAAGTCCAAAATATTTAAATTTTATGGTCAAATATGCAGTCAACAGCTGCTACTTTTTTCCTTTATATATTAAATTTCTCATATGTCTTTTATTGTTCGAATAAACCTAAGCTTGTGTGACCTCCAGTGCATATTAGACCATTCACTGTATGAAAGAAAACATGTTGGATAAAATTTGTGCGTTTTTAATAAAATTAGAAAATCTGATGTTTAGATAACTTGTGTTTCATTTGATGTTTGAAGCAATTTAAAATGGATTCTCTCAAGTTAAAGAGCCCTGAGAAGCTTGATCCACTCCAGTGATAATCCTGTAGAGCTCTTTTGCCTTGGTGGAAGCCTAAGCCCTGGAGTCGGTGCGCATCGCCCTCAGCGGCAGCTCCAGCCTCTCCTTCCATCTCAGGCTCAGTTGTTGGAGCACAAACCCCACGTTAACGCTGTGCATGCAGTTCCCCAGCTGGAAACCAATCAGGTTGTGAAATCTATTCACTTTTCCTTTGGAAACAGATTCCAAATGCTTATTTTTATGTGTAAACAAAACTGGATTGTCAATGTAAAAAGTGTGCCAAAAGGCAGGTTTTAATGGATGCATTTTTAGTTCAATTTATTCTCCAAAGGTATTTTTTCTCTGTTTTTTCCCCTTTTTCTTTTGTTTTCCTCATCGGATGCTTTTGAACCTCAATGGCATGAAAGTCATTTTAATCCTTTTTCTTAGAGCTGGTACAAAGTCAATTATTTAATAGCATTTGGTGTGTCTGAAGTTCTCCAAGGGGCAGCAAGGGAGAATATTTTGCTTTGCACTAGATACAGGCTCATTTTCTGGGAGAAAAATGAAGTGAAACAAAAAAATCCCGGAGCCTTGTGAAATATCAGATCTAACGTTTAAATTCTAAATCACTGCAGAATCCCAAATACTCAGTTCTTCAGAAGGAAAAGTCTCACTGAATCCAAGAGGACTTTGACTTGTGGTAGATACGAAGGAACAGGTTCGGTTCTGGCAAGTCACTGCTTTAAATGTTTTCCACCTGCTGAGCTGCTAGAACAGGATGAGCTGTAATTGCAGATTTCCCTCCATCTCTCAGCTGCTAGTGACTGTGGCTTCTCTTTTATTTTACATAGACACAGAAACTGATGTTAAAACACCAACTTTTACCTTCCAGCCATTCAGTTCTTTATCTCTTTGGACTGAGGGGGGCGGGGAAAGAGATATCAAAATGCTTTAACATTGTACAATTTGTAATTTTCAATGGTGGCTTTTATTTTGTTCACAGGCTAATTTCTATGCCCGGCAGAGGGGCCACCGAGATGAAGCAATAGTTCACTTTAAACACAAAATGTCTTATTTAATAATATAAAGATAAAAATACCCCCCTATCTGCAAGGGGTCTGTAAGTGTTTCTATAAAAATAATTCATGCTTTATTAAATACAGGGGAGACTTCTTAAACTCCTGGACTTGTGTCTAACTCATTTATTTGGCTTTTGTATGACTGCTCTGGTTTGTGGCTCTTTTGCATTTATATAAGCAAAGTAATGGGCGATCTATTTATTACAAACTTTTACCTACCTTGGCAAGTGCTGTTGATAAATGCTGCTGTATTTGCTTCTGATCTATGCTGCTGGTTTATTGCTGAATCAATTCTTTTAAATGAGGATTTCACCAAATAGGCTGATTTTGTAGAAAACACGTTATGCTGAGCGAGAGTTCTTTCTTTTTCTTTCCTTTTTCCCCTTTTTTTTCCCTTTGGTAACAAGGTGCTTGTGCGCTTCATTCCGTGTTAATTTAGGCAGCGATGTGATACAGTTCAGTTTAGGTCAGTGGCTTACAAAAGGGAGGGAGGAGAGCCTGTCTTTTTTTATTCCCGGAGCTCCATCCCTTCCGTAGGGGTTCTGCTCATCTTCGGGGGGAGCCCGGGAGCAGTTCCCATGCTTGAGGCTGAGCGTGTCCTTCAGTGCTTCCCAGGATCCGCTCCGGAGGCCCCCGTGCCTTGCAGATTTGGATTCTGTGCTCTTCAGAGCAGGCTGGGTGTTCCTGAAGACCCTAATCCAGCAACAATTGCACAGTCAAAACTCCTTTTGAAACCACAGTCACGCTGGGTTCTTGTAAGTCCTTGTTTACAAGAGCGTTTCCATTGACTTCAGTAGCATTACTTGGGTGAATAGCAGTCTGTGGGAGAAGGGCCTGGAAAACTCTGTGCTGTTCTACATGGTTTTTACATGCACATGGACATGCAGTACGCAACTGTACACATGTGCAATGTAATTTCAAGAGTGTTTTTAGAAGCAATTACTCTCTTTTGATCTTTTCGTCCTTGACCTTCACCTTGTTGCTGTGTCCAGCCCGGATGAGGGTGTTGCAATGCATGAGGCTGAAGACTCGTGCAAAGCCCATGTGTAGGACCATTTACTAGAAAAAAGTTACAAGGCCTTGTAAGTATTATTCCTATTGAGCTAATCTATAAAAAGAGACGTTTTGAAGGCTAATCAAAGTGTCTTTAACATGCCATGAGTTTCCAGCATCCCAACACCTCTCCTTTTGGCTCAAACTAATTGTCCCCCTGCACTATCACTGTGCGATGCTTCTCGCTGTCCTTTCTCTCCTGTTACTCCTGGTATTCATTTACTTAAGCCTTCGCTTGGGGAACAGTGGGGGATTTGTAAATCTGTATCCCAGGAGAAAGAGTGTACTTCAGTTATGATTTGTAGACCAATGATGTCTATTATTTTAATACATGCATGTGTGCCCAGATGCTGAGCGATGGGTACATGACACAAAGCTATAAATAAATACAGTTTTCAAATATCAGTGGTGATTCACATACTTTTGCCATCCCAGGAGGTGGCAGATGTTGCAGTGTCCTCTCAGGAATGATTCCTTCGGCCATAGTCTGGATTTTTTCCCTGAATAAGAGTGTTGCATTGAAGCTTTGCATGTTCTCACAATGCTAAATATAAGCATTTGCAGCCTCTCTTCCTGTTACTACCCCTAGTAGCTAAATTCATATATGTTAAGTTTAAACTTACCTATCCTTAAATGCTGCCAGCACTGTTGAGCTGGGAACAGGGAATTGTGATGCTGGAGCAGCTTCTGGAAGGTCTTTTCTTTGTGTCTGCCATGGCACTGGGTGCTCAGCATTCCTCATGCCAACAAAATATCCATGAAGTTATAAATGAAATTAAGGGCACCATTAAAAATATATTTTGATTCTAAATCCTTCCAGGATTGCTATCATCTTCTGTTTCCTTTCTGGTTGTATTTGTGGTGATTTTAGCTGTAGAGCATGGGGTCATGCTTGGAAAGTGGAGTCTGTTGTTTGGAGAGTTTTTATCCATCAGATGCAGAATTGTGTTGCAGAGACTGAAGGGTGAACGTGACCTTACAGCTCCAAATCACCACCCTTCTGTACCTGGGATTCCTGTAAGGGTGCTCTTAAGGCAGCTGCTTCTCCTGCAGTGTTTTCCCCGTTTGTGTACGGGATCACTGAAGGTGGTGGGTGCAGCTGGTTTTATTGCACATGTCATGGTTTGGTTCTTGGAGAATCCCCTTGGTTCTCAACATTCTGCTCTTGGAGATGAGGGACACAATGGGGCTCTCTGCAGCCTTCTGTTACAGGCTGCCAGCTTCACTTGGGTGCCATTTGGTGCGCTCTTAGAGAGCGGTTTTGGCAAGTGCAAGAATTAGAGTTCTTTTCCTTATTGGTTTTAATCCAAGTTCTTCCTGCAGAATCCAATCCTTAAAGCAGCTGCCGGTATCTCACATGGTTTGGAATGAAACACTTCACTCTGTTCCTTGAGGAAGCACAAGTTTGCAGGACAGGCCTAATGTGACTTGGTCAAAAGGTCTCTTTATATGGTGTGAGAACGGTCACACAGCACAGAGCGGGAATGTGAGCTGGAAAATATCCCCCTGGCTTCCATGGAGCAGGAGCAAGCCGCTGGGAAGTGTTGGGAGTGAGCACTGCCCTGCATGGTCGTGCTCAGTGTCTTGGGAAGAGCCGTGTGCTGTGTTCCTGCACGAACCAGTGTGCACGGAGGGGGGATGTTGCCCCGGGGGAGGTGGTTTTGGGGGATGAAAAATAGAGATTTTGGCTCTGTCTAAAAAAGGTTTTCTTCCTGTTTTTGAGTTGTCTCTGGGTGGCCTTTAAAATCCTTATCTGCTGGAAGCATCTTTAGGCTGCGCGTCTATTCAGGCTTAGTGTATTCATGATGGTTCTAGATGTAAGAGCCATTAAGGGTTGATTAAATCTTTAAAACAATTGTGTTTTCCGAGTGGTGGGTCAGGAATACCCAAACCACCCCAGTAAATAAAAAACACAGATGAGAAATAGTAATAAATATTTATAAGGAGAGTGGTTTTTAATGTCCATAACCTAAATTTCCTCTTAGGTGATTTATTTTGGTGGGTGGGTTTATGTGTGCTTTTTTCTGCTTCTCCCCAATTTTTTCCTCTTCTTTTTTTTCCCTATTTCACTGACAAATTGTGTTGCTGATTTAAGAAAGGGAAATCTCAAATGGAATATAGCCTGGCTGCAGCGAGAAAGCCTGGTTTGGGAAATTACATTTGCTAGCCAAAGTGTTGGAAAGACAAGTTCGGCTCGGGCTTGTAGCTATTTTTGGACAGCGTGCAGTCCTCCGGATATGGGTCAAATCCTGCCGTTGATAATGCAATTCAATTAAATCCAATAGACGTTACTCCGGTGTCTGTAATTCCCGTGGATCTCCGTGGGAATCCCATAGCAGCCCGGAGCCTGCAGCCCACCTCGCTCTCACCGGTCCGCTGAGCGCAGGTTCTGCAGGCGAGCAGCGAGTTACTCGCTGGTGGTGTCTGAACGGCTTCGCGTTTCCAACACGTTCCTTTATTTATACCTTTAAGAAATGCCCTGAAAAATGGATTCCTGTTAATAACCTGTAATTATACAGACGCACGAGGATGATGTGGTCCTTCACTGCCAAAGCTACCATCTAATCTCACAATTTCCTACAGGATGATACACGGGAGCACAGGAGGCTGGATGTTTTCTCGCAGCGCAGGCTATTCAAGATGCACTTATCTGGCCTGTGTTTAAGGGTGTTAGCTCCATTTAGCAAATAAGCATGTAAATAAAAAGTAAAATTAAAAGGAAAAATGCCAAAGGAATTCTGTCAGTCACTTTGATGGCTTCCGCCTGTAGTTCATAAATAGGCAGAGGGGTTTACAGAACACACCGTGATGCAGAAAAGGCTTCCGTGATTGTCTTGAGTTAAAATGTATTGATAGATTTTGTTTGGTTCAAATATTACCCCGCATGATTCTGAGTCCAAACCGCGGCAGCGTGGTTTGAGGGCATGTGAACCAGAAATTAAAAGTGAGCCTGAGAGTCTCATTTAATTACCCTGCTAAGTGAAAGGCAAAAGAGAGGGAATGAACAGGGAGGAAGGAGGCTCCGGTGGTGCAATATGTTAACAGTCCATGACTTCCATACACTGTGTTTTCTGTTTGATGTGGGTTTATAGAGACGGGATCTCCTTATCAAACATTGTGAATTACCAGCTCCTTGTGCTGATCCCAGGAATCAGAGCAGGGCCCAGTCTGGGCCTCCCCCTTCTCCCCTGCACATGGAGGACACATGTATGTGTGCAAGTGTAGCCTTCCCATTTGTTTTGTACCAGTGTAAGCAATGGAAGCAGGACAGGAAAGAAACAGGTCTATAGGCTCCATTAGAGTTTGCAGTTGTACATACAGGAATCTTAATGCATTGCTGGATTTGGGATTTATACTGACCAGTTGTCCCATTAGTCTCAGTGGGTGAAACCCTGATCTCGCTGGTGTGAGGGGCAAAAACGCTGCTGACTTTAAGCAGCCCATTTTTCACTCCAAAGGAGTCATGCAGCTCACTGTGTATTTTGTATTAATTATACTGGGTATGTTGTATTTAACCACCACTAAAAGCCTCTCTCCCTTTATTAACAGGGCTATTTATTGTTCGTGAGGTTAGAGAACATCCCCTTTTCACTCTTAAAGAGTGCAGAGGTTTGAAAATGCAGTTGCGCAGGGGGGTTCTTGGCACTGGTTCTTTCCTTAGGTATTAGGAGCAGTTCGTTACTCCTGTTTCACTTGTTTCTGCTACTCAATTTTCTGTAGATTTATTTCTCCAGGCTCCTCCCTTTGTTTGTAATGGCATCTTTTACTCTGGAAATAAAATACCTACCAACTCAAAAGAAAAAGAAGGACTTGGAATCAAAGCCAGGAAAGACACATGGTACCCATCTCCCGGATTTTAAGTTTCCTGGTTTATAAACCCATGTCTTAGTGAAAACCAAACAATAGTAGTACTTAACGTCACATTGCCAGAGCAATGGTAACCCCACATAATATATAATGCAGAGCATTATAGCTGTCAATCACAGCATGATAAAATAAATGCAAACTACAGTATGAAGGAGTGTGATGCTCAGCAGCAAACTCCACGGGTTTTGCTTGTGGTGGAAATGTGCATTTTCAGTGAACACTAGTTTTTATATAAATTGAGTTGTGTAGTGTCTATGCACTACCCAATATCATATGGTTTTATAGGGGGAGTCCCGGGGTGTGTGAGAAGGGGGTGAGACGCTGGGGTGTTTCCTATGCATCCCCTACAGGACCCCAGTGGCGGGAGCATTGATGGCTGCGATAATTAATGATATTCCTCTGCCCTCTGTAGGAGAGCTGCCCGCACTGAACGCTGCTGTGGGAGCCCCCAATCTGTGCAGCCCCCACTGCTCTGCATCCCAATTAGAAACCAGGTCCAGATTCATTTTTAGAGCCTTTAAAAGCAGGTAAGAGTCCTGAGTGGACAAGAAGGGGATGAGCAGCTGCCTATGCAGCTCCTCTCCTAGCCAAGGCTCGAACCAGCTCAAGTTTGTAGGTTGCTGCTGTCACCTTTATGGGGAAAATCTCAATGCCAGTTGTGGAAAGCCGAAATCCTGTAGTCCAGGCTGATCCCCTGAAGCGGTTCATTGTAGGGTCTGAAGCTCAAAACTGTGTCTGCAGCTTGAATCCAAGATGCGGATTAAGGTCCTTACCCCCTTGTGACAAAGTATGTGCTAATTCCCACTGGCTTTCCCCAATTCCAGGTCCACCCTTGTGTTTTGGAGCCACTTCACCCCACAAAGCAGCTTGGAGAAGCTGTTGGTGGCAAGCCCAAGAACCTGTTCTCACTAATGCTCTTGACTGGCCACTTCTCCATCACTTCATTGCTCCGTCTAGGCGGGAGTTGGTCAAAAGCACCCCAGGAGCTTTGGTGCTGGTGTGGATTTGGTGAGGCTGGTGTAACCCTGGTGTAAGGAGCCATCTGGTGTAAGTCTGGTGTAAGGAGCTGTCTGTGTACCAGAACTGGGGCTAACTATGAACTCGCCTTTCTAGGAGGGACCCTGGCTTCAACAGACTCCAGGGATATTTAACGTATGGGACAAGGAAAGAACTAATTCAGGTCTGCCCAGCCACCAGTGGTGCAGTGGGAGTTAAAGCAGTTGTAGAATTTGACATTATATATTAGGATTTTGCTTTCATACCACTATACCGTTATCCCAGTGCTGCTCAGCTTCCTCACACCGGTTCCCACAGCCCCGATATGCGGTTGTCGTTATTCTCCATCAGCGGGGCGACCGGGAACCAGCGCCGGCGGCCAGGCGGGCGGGCGGGCGCTAGGACCCAGCCTTTCGCACCGCGCCGCAGGCCCGCCCCGCATCGCTCCACCCCTATATTGCACCGCCCAGCGGCTCCTCCCTCCCCTCCCTCCTCCCTGCCGCGACAAGATGGCGGCGCCCTTAGCGCAGCAGCTGGAGGAGCTGCTCGACCCGCGGCCCAGCTTCCGCGACCCCGAGGACGACGCGGAGGAAGGTGAGGGGGGGACCGGGAGGAGGATTTAATACCCGCGGCCGCCGGGGGCGGGACGGAGCGGGATGGGCGCCGCTGGGCGCCGCAGCACCGGCCGCACGTGGCGGAGGGAGTTGAAGGGGTGCTCGGCCATGCCCGGTCCGGTGCCGCAGACGGGACCCCGTCATCCCCGCGGACGCCTCGATCTGCCCCCTTTGGGAATCGGCTGTCCCCGCTGTGCTCCCAGCCCCGGGCGGCTCTCGGTCTGCAGCCACCCACCGCGCCGCGTCTGGATGGCCCACCGCGGGCGCCGGGGCTACCTCAGGGACCAGGGTTACCTCAGAGGCCCGGGCTGGGGTTACCTCAGGGGTCGGAAACACCTCCGGGATCGGAGTTGTCTTCGGGGGGACCAGCGTTACCTCAGGACCACTTCAGGGATCAGAGTTTGTTTCTTCAGGGGCCGGGGCTATCTCCGGGTGGACCCAGAGTTACCTCAGGGGTAGGGGCCATCTTGGGGATCGGCGTTAGCTCAGGACCCGGGTTTACCTCAGGGCCCCGGGCTGGGGTCACCTCAGCGCCGAGTTTCCTCAGGCCTGCCAAGGCCGGTCTGTGCAGAGCCAGGCTGGGAGGGGATCCGGTTGGGAATCTTTAGGTGAAGATCCATAACAGCGGAGCGGAGGGACGGGGCAGGACGGGTCCTCTGCTGGAGCTGCGAAGCTGGGCGGCTGGTGACACCGCTATGCGCGCACCATGTGCTCGGAGCAGGGCTCAGCACATTACGCACGTGTTGTTCTGCTGCTAAACAGCGGCCAAGTCTTAGTTTATATCTTTAATCAAGCTGGTTTTGCCTTAGTTAAGGTTTTTGATGCCCATCGCTTCTCCCATGGCATGTAGGTGGTGGTGTCTTCTTTCCAGGCTGGTGCCTGCTGATTCCTTGGCCTACCCTCTCCAGAGCCGAGTTTCCCCATGGGGCAGGACTCTTCTCTAGGACATCTTGTTCCTGCACTCACCTCTGGAGGTTGTGAGTTAGCCCTTACACACTGGCACTGGTCGGTGATAGGGGGTACTAGGCACCACTCATGGTAAATGTGCCAGCTAGCTTGGATCTTCTATACGAGTCTATGTGAGAGCAAGAACATCTTGTAAACAACCTCTTAGTAAACTTTGGGAAATCAACATAGTCAGCAGAGATGGTTCCCCATTTTAATAATCATAATTTAGTTTCATACATCAGTGGTGCCAAGACTGAGCATGCCAGAAGGCCTACTGAGTGCCACAGGTCTGCCCCTTTTGCCCATTCACTCCTTGGTGCCGAGCATCTTACCACCCTCTTGTAGCTGAGGTGACTATATTTAGACCTGCTTTGGTTGTGAGCAGGAGATTTTTTTGCTTCCCGCCTGCCTCAAGTAAACACTATGTGAGGCATTTACATTTCCAAAGAACATTTAAAGAGCACTTAGCAATGTTCAGCCACTTGGATCACTCAATTGATTGAACAAAGCTAACCCTGTAATTTTGCATACAGGGTGTCTTGCACGTGAATGGAAATAGGGAGGCGGGCTCATATGATGTGGTCTCTTTGCTGGCCTGCTCTATACCTGTGTTCTGGGGAAGATGGGTGTGAAAGTGGGTAATAACCACAGTGAAATGAGTTTCTCTGTTTAGCTTTTCTGAAGTGTTTATGTATTTATGTGTAGCAAGAGGCCAAAGTGCATCTGAATTGCAGCCTTCCTCTGGCATTCTGTAAGCATGGAGTGAGTGAAGGCCTTCCTGCTTTGCTGAGTCCTCCACCTGGAGGACCGTACTTCTCATGAATCTCTGGAAGGGCTTGGGTAGGCTTAGTTTCAGGTGTGTTCTCAAAAATAAAGAGGAGGCAGGAAGGAGAGAGTGAATGTGAGCAATTTCATTCAAAAGAAAGAATCAGCAGGATTTTTGTTAACAAACATCAATCCCTGCATTGCAGGTGAACCCTGTGATTCAAACCTGTCCCTCTATGCAGAACTCGTTGAGGCTGTGTTGCTATCCAGCTCACATTTGCAGTGTATTTTTGTTTGCAGAGCATGAGGAGTTTTCCATGACTCCTTCCTGCAGCTGGTGGTTCTAGTCTGAAACTCAGTTCCATTTAGACATCCCTCCCCTTTTTCTTTTCCCCACAGCTACAGTTGCTAAAGTGATAGACAGATTCGAGGATGAAACTGCAGATGACGTTTTACCTGTTGGTAACATACGGAAGAAAGCTTCAGCCTCTCTCTTGGAGGCTGATAAAAGGTACAGTGGAAAAGCTACATCTCGCAAAGCTTTGCAGGAGGAACTCTGGGGAGACGCTCTGTCTGAAGAAGGATCTGGTAAGAAATGTCATTTTCTTCCCTTTTTTACTAGACTACTTGAAATTTGAGTAGTTAACTGAGCTAGTGTGGTGTGAGCTTAGATGCCAAACTTTAGGTCCCTGTTACAGGGCAATAAACAGGTACATTTAGATTGGACATCTTGAAGTGCCTTCCTGAAATTCAGGAGTAACTTTGTACGCATATGAAATGGAGTTTGGAGCTCAAATAGCCCAAACCTATAACTATTGATGATGCATGCTGCAAAAGACATAATTTACTGGTAATTAAATAACTGTTCTCTTTTATTAGCTGAAGAAGCATTAGATGACTGGTACAGTGGCAGCGAGGATTCGGAAGAGAATGGCAGCTTAGGCACTAAAACAAAGGAGAAGCTGGGCAGTGCTGGCAGTGACCGGGAGGATGACTTAGAAGATGATGAAGAGACAGATTCGTCTGCCAAGACCAAGGAATCAAAGTTCAGCTTCCAGAACATCACAGACTTTGAGAAATTTACAGAGGGGATGGATGATGTTGGAAGCAGTGAAGGGGAAGATGAAGGGGAAGATGAAGATGATGCCAGCATGGAAGAAGGAAGTGATGAAGAATATGAGAATGAAAATCATGACAATGTAGAAGGAACCAAAGACCATGAAGATGATGGGGGGGTGATGACATTTTCAAAAGGACAAGAGACTGAAGAAGTAGAAAAAGGAAAAGCAGTGAAGAACCAGCTAGGTTTGTACACATTTGCATTGTATTTTGACAAGCCTTCCACCTTGCTGACACCATAAAAACTGGCTGTGTTAGGAACCACTTCAGCATGTTAACATGCTGTTAGCATACTGCATGGGTGTGCTACAGCAGCCCAAGTCACATTTGCAAATGGTCTGCCAAATCTGCTGTGCAAGCTGGTGTCACTGCTGCTACAATATCTCATGTTATGAAGTGTATTTATCCACTGACTTAATTGAACCAATAGTGAATTACTTGCGGTATTGGTGGGGATGGGGACTTACCGCATTGGTAGTGCTGATGCCATTTCTGTTTCTTCTGAAGATGTTATACTGACTGCAGTTTCTTCCTGTCTGTCCTATTAAATTATCAAACCCCCATTTGCAGAAAGTACTTTTAAGCAGTAAAGGAAAAAGATTATTTTCTTTTGTGGATTCTAGAATTGCAGTCAGGATGATATTGCTTTATTTTCTCTTTTTTATAAAGCTCTGTGTGATCAGCTACTGGAAGGGAGAATCAAGATGCAGAAGGCGCTTTTAACAGTCAACCGGCTTCCACAGCCAGATGCTTACCCAACCTTCAGGAAGGAAGGTGGACAGGAATTTGACAGTGCTGTTGGGAACTGTAAGAATTCTTTTATTTCTCTCCTTTAGTTAGACTACTGTGGCCAGTATGGTTTGCCTGTATAGGAAAGTGTTAATAGGAAGGTGAGGGCTTTGAGCTGCAGGTGTCTTGTGTTAGCTGTTGGTTTGTGTTGCCTTAATTGTTAATGAAGTTCCATGTGAGCAGAAACCAAAACCTGTCTTCTACCCCAGAGAGAGACACCTTGTGGTACCAGTTTTGTGCTGGGGCAGTGAATACAAGAATTTGCCCTAATCAGGAGTAATGTAGCCCATAAGAGAGGGCCTGTGCTGTTAAATCAGCAGCAAATACCTTTTAGCTTAGAGTTGCTTTATCTGTTTATTTCTGAGGATCACTATTAATGATATTGATCTGGTGAGATGTAGTAGATTCTCCAATATGGCAAATATAATTGCATGCTCCAGTTGATAGGTGCAAAGTACTATATTGTGTCATGAGTCTATTTCATTTTTAGAATTAGACACCTTTTTTTACTGGAGTTAAAGTAAATGCACAGGGAGATGAATATCTGGTATGTTATCCATAGGAACAAATACAAACTACTACAGGTATCAGTTGGTGTCTGTTTCTCCCTGACATGCTGTCTGCTGATTGCATTAATCACAAATTAATGAACTTTATAGAAGGCACAAATTAATGAACATCAAGAGGCATTGAGACATTTTGGCCTGGCCTGGCACAATTCATCTTAAAACTGGATTAGGAACTTTCCCCATCCTTGCCCCTACACCAGGTGTAGACTCTCATTTTAGGACGTATACCTCACCTGAACATGGCAGCTAATCAGCTTATCTGGAGTTACAGCAGGTGAGATCTGTTAGATTTTAAACTTAGCTCTGCTGCTTTAAATTAAGTGATTAAGAGAAAAAAGGCAAACTCCCAACAATACTAAGCTGACCTTTCAGTGAAATACATGTTATTAATGTATTTAATGAGATGCATTATGGACTGCACTGAGCACCATGTTTCATTACAGGTCTAAAATGCAGTATCATTAAAGACCTTTAACAGAAACAGTGGTTGACATTTTGATATTTCCCATAAGCAAAGTACATCCAAGAACATGGAGTATAATACTGTACATAGTACAGCAGGGAGGCTGATCTTCCAGTTGTTCAGAACTCTGAAGGAAGATCCGCTGTTAGTAACTGCTCAGCAGTTACCTCCCCATCATCTTCTCGTAGTCTTCTCATAGAAGGTTGTGGTAGTGTACTCAGATGTTCCTGGTAGCCTGGATTTGTGTTCTGGATTTTGTCTGTGAAGACAGCAAGAAAATAAAGCTGGAGTAGGTTACAATAAACTGTAGGTTTTGATGAGCTACACTACCATGCAGTGCAGCTGTCTTTCACTGCCCTGCAAAGATGCTCTTTCCAGAGGTTACAAAGTGCCAAGTGTGAAATACAGAGTAAACTTAGACATGAAGATCTTCTGAAAGACTAGGAATATAGTTGGTGTTATGTGGCAAAGATCTATTTCTCTCTTGCTGTGTTAGGCCCTGTGTGAGGGATTCATGTCTGATCAAGGGCTAGAGCTTTACTCAGTGTGCAGTCTAAACTGTGCTACATCTTTAACTCTATAACTTCTGTCTGAATAGCAGGGCTGTGGCCTGTCCATTCAGGAGGTGAAACTAAGTAATTCTGAAAGTATACGTCATTATATATTTAATAAACTTTCTTACTTGGCTCTGAATGGGCATGTAGTAGGCTGGGTAAATGCTCGGAGTTCTCATCCCTTCTGTGCTGCCATCTGATGAGTAGGATCCCATTCCCCGGACATGAAAAAATAGAATTGTGCATGAGAAAGTTGAAAGATGAGTGTCCTGTAAAGGAAGACAGGACTTTACATACTGAATGTTGGGGTGGTTCCATTGTATGTGATGCGCTTTGGTCTTGGACAGGATTTGGGATAATTGTGACATGGATGCTGTTTTTGGACTGGATAGTACTTTCCTTTCAGGCAATCCTCAGCTCCTTTCCAAACCCACAAGTTTGGCATGCTTTCATTGAACAGGAAGAAATGATTTGGTGTTGATGTTGCACAAAGCAGTTGGTGCCAAAAATTCAGACTCTGGATGTGCTCTTTAGCCTGCTGAAGGCAGGAGGGCACAGAGTTCCCTGCACCCACCTCTCTGAGAATCTGCACCAGGTCCTTTGCATCTCTGAAAGCTGTCCCAGAACACTCAGTGATTTATCCCAAGTCCTTCCATTTCTCAGGAAATGTCTGCTCTGTGCTCACAAGAAGAATGAATTTTTTGAAGTGGAAAATGGTCCTTTGTGTACTTGCCTCCTTACTGTCTCCCACTTGTGGCAACCCTATGTGCAGTTAGTGGTGGTAGTGAAATCCCGTTAGGTTTGAGTATAATTGTGTTAAAAGAGTAGGCAGCAGTACTCTATGCAGTTGCAGTTTCAAAGCTAAATCTGAGTGAACGCAGTAAGGTGATGCCTGTTTTCCCAGTTTTGAGAGTAGGGGTTGCAAAGCCTTTAGTGTTTAATTTATTATTTTTTGTAATATTTTATGATTTTTTTTCTCTTTAACGATGCCCCATGGTTTGGACACTCTGGATTCCTGAGATCTCAGGTTCTGGTGGGTGATTTACTGCAAAATTGCTTATAAATTGAAGTAGAAAATGTTTTGCAGACCTGGCAGCTTTCAGGCTTCACACCCATTTGTCACCCAGCATTTCCCTTTGTGTATAGAACAAGAATTAATTAGGCTGCACTGCAGGAAAAGTTTATGGCCATAATTTATATAGGATGAATTTCTGTTTAAAGAAACAGCCTTGCTTTGTTTGCACTGTCTTACTTTTTCTTCCCCCCTCTTTTTTTTTTTATTTAATCTTTAATTACATTCCAGATTTCTTTTTTTTTTGGTCACACTTTTTACATACAAATTGGAGACCAAACTGTGGTCATGGAGCTTCTGTTTATTCCTGGTTTGCATCCATGGAGCAAGTCAGAGTGGGTTTTAATACTGAAATCACAGCAGAGCACAAATGTTTAATGCACCCTGCATGTGAACTCCCACAGCCCATGTTCCTGAGGTGCTGCTGCCCCGGGTCTGTTTCTCCAAGATACATTTGTATTCTCTTGCACCATATCTTCCAGTCTAGTCCAGGGCTTGAGATGTTGCCTCTGTTTGGGGTCTTGCATGTTCAATTAATGTTTTTCATAATCAATGCAAGTCAGAATTTGCAGGCTGCTCCTGATTTGCACATTAAAGAGACCCATTAATTAAAAATTCCAATCCCTGGCATGTTCCCGCAGGATCCTTGCATTATTTACATAGAAAAAGAGCGCAAGGTAAAAGTTTCTGTGCTGTGGCTCTGTGCAGATTGCATGCCTGCCATTCATAGTTGTGTGTGTGTTTTCAAGGGAGGGGAAGGTTAGAAGTGAATCTCGGGAAAATGTCACCAAAAATGACCTCAAGGGCAAGAAAGAGCCAAAGAAAAGGTAGAAGCAACATCAGTGAAGCCACATCCAGTGTCAGGAATTAACCAGTTCCTAGGTTTGGGGCTTGTTCTGTTAAATCTTGATACAGTGACAAAAACCCTACAGCTAATTGGGGGGCAAGGGGGCAACAAGGGCTTTAAGCAGTGATCTTTCTCAGTCGACACAGGCTAGAAGCTGTTGTTCCATATGCCCTCTGTAGCTGAATTTCCCGGTACTGATATGTAGATCTGTTCATGCTATTTGCATTACTTTGTCTAAAGGTAATTCTCATTGAAAATACTGAGCTGGGAAGGTTTTGCTGACTAGTGCTTTATGTTACACAAAAAGCTGGGAATTCTGGCTTTTAAATACTATAATGTGTTATTTTCAGTTTTTGGTTGGTGAGACGAGTTAAAAGCAGGTGGAAACCCAGGTGAGGTTCTGCAAGATCCTAATGGAAATGGCAAGACTTTAAAGGGATGAGTAGTTGTATGTGTTTTCATATGTATATGTTTCCCAAGAGTTCAGTAGATCCCTGAAATGTAAAGTGCTGGCTGAATTTTTGTAGGTGTTTTTGCTTTGACTCTGTCAGTGGATTAAGAGAAAACTTTGGAATTCTACATGGCTGTTCTTCAGCATAAGCTCAAGATAAATTGTTTTGGGGAAATACTGGTTTTGGTAAGAGGTAGACATACAGGGTCTGGAAGAATGGGTTTGCTCACTGAAGGAACAGAAGTGGGGACAACAAATATTAACTGTTCTTTGTCCAGCTGTGGAGAAGTTATACAAAGGTTTGTGATCAGTAAGAAAATAAACCTGAATAAAGTGGATCAGATAAAATCAAATTAAATGCTCCATGTGCTTGCAAGGCCAGTATCCCCAAAGCTGCTTGGATTATAAATGTATTAATGGAGCAGCAGCCTCAACTTCTCAGTACAGTGCCTGGTCAGTATATGCTTTAAATAGGGAGCTGGGAAGAAACTTGATTCAAAAGAAAGATGTAGAAAGGTAAAACAAGGGAAATGAGTGAGAGCCGCGTGTGAAGTTTGCAGGAAGCAACTCACTATTCATGTTCTTACTGTGGCCAGTTTCTTCAACTCAGAGTCAGTTGCTGGGTAGCCTGTCTTACACATTGATTAGTTATTCCCTTAAGATGTTATATCTCAGGTGCAGCTTGCCAAGGGTTGATGCTTAGTTATGTTTTACTGAAAAGCAGAGCTAAAAGCAGCACTTAAACTTTGCAGGCCTTGCTTGGGGTATAGGTCTGGAGGCTTGTTGCTTTCTGGAAATGGAAGAGATGCTGACTTTTTGTTCCTAGAATGTAAGGTCCAGTTGAAACACTTCAACCCAGAAATGTCTGTTTCGGGGGTGGAAAAAGGTGTGTTGTTGTGAATGTGCTGGTAAAGGACTGTGCTTGTGCCTGGAGCTGTGTGGACCTTCATAAGACTCTTGGTTTGCCAGGTTGGTTAACTGCTCCTGTGACAAATATCTGTGGCTTGTGACTAAACAGCATGTTTGTGGACCAGGCCTCTTAAGCATGTGATTAAGAATCCCACTTACATTCATTGCCAGCAGGAGATCTCCAAAGATGCCATGTGTTTTCTGGTTTTACATTCTTGCATATTAAATGCTTCTGTATGAATGCTTCACACTGAATAGCTTCATTTTCTTCTGGGTTGCTTCTGTAATATTTTGCCGGAAAGGGGCTCAGGACTGATTTTATTCAGTATCTGTTTAGTGTATGTTCTTTGTGTCTTTTTAATAGGGGATTTTGTCTGGGTTCTGTTACTTTGGTTCCTGATCTTTAACAAAATGAATAATTACATTCTATAGGACATCCAGGTAAATCGTGTTGGAGAAGCTCGTTACGCATTGACTAACTTTGAGTAAGCTCAAATCTGCTTTAGGTAGCAAAGAACCTGTTCCACTTCCTGTAAGGGAGGGTGTGTCTGGCAAGGTGTCCTCTCCAATTGTGCAGCGTCCTCCTTCTGGTGGGGTTGTTCCTTGCCTTCACCTGCTTATCATTTTACACATCTGGTTAGAGAGAAGCTGTCACATGAAATGTGCTTTACTGACTCTGGATTTTCCAGAGAAGCTGCAGGAATCAGCTGCCAATAATTCACTTGTAATTTTATCATAATCTCTATTTGTGGATTGCTTTTAAAACTAAACTGTATCCACCCATACATCTGGAGATGATAATCCATTAACACAGAGCAGGGTAGGTGTCACAGAGGAGTGGGGGAGGAACTGAGGCACAGGCAGATTACACAGTTTCCAGGGGCACAGAGCAGTTACAGGATTAATTGGTGCTAGTCAAGATCATGGACTTAAATACATTCTTGCTTTGAAGATTTTTACTGGGAGCCTGTGCAAATGTGTGACAGCAAAACTGGGTTTCAAGCCCGAGTGTAAATTATTGTGATCAGATCTAGCCCACTTAAAACTGGTAGCTCATTTTAATTGAATTGTATTAGTCTAGACACTTTCTGAATACAAAACCCATCCTGCTTTTCAATCCATGCAGGGTTGAGTTTGATTTAAATGGATGTGGATGCAGGTGTCCCCAAATTTCACCTTTCCTCTCTGATCCAATGAAGAATCTATTCAACTCTTTCTGGGGCTGAGCCAAAGCCTGTAGACATTAATGAAGACTTTTCTCTCAACTGAAATAAATGAATGAACCAGACCCCTTTTTTTGTAGATTTTTTTGTAATGATCCTATGCTGTGGAGAGCTTTTGGTAAGAACTGGGGTCAGAAAGGGTGATCTGCTCATAGGTGGCCATTGTGTGTCATGCCAGTGAGTGAGAGGGAAGGGAGATGAAGTAAGAAGCTTTAGACGAAGGCAAAGGTCTCATTTTTGGACCTCAGTTATTTGTGCATGTTTAGGTGGGTAACAGGATGTGTGTGTGATGTGCAGGATTTGGGCTGTGCAAGGTACCAGGAAGATACTTAGTGGTTTTTTGTTGCTGGCTGTGAATTGTTCAGAAATGCTGTGTGGAAGGTGAAATGCAGGATATTCATTTACTTAACATGCAGTTGTAGTTTGTGTTTTCTGTCTGTTTGTTGAGGGTTTTCTCTGACAAAACCCATCTTACCCTTCCTCAGGGAGTGCCAAGGCTTTTAGCTTGTGATAATTAGTCTTTTTAACAGAATTGTTGTCTGCTTCTCTTGTGCAGATGTGGTAAAACTGAAATGCTCCCATTTAACAGGTTATCTCCATAGCCATATGGGTTGGACACTAGTGGTGTTTGAGGTTTATTTAAAGCTGCCTTAATTTCTAGTGCAGGCAATGGTAGGAGAGTCCATACTGTCCCAACTCTGGACCATGGACACCACACTTTAAGCACATAAAATAGGTTTGCTTGCACTTGAGTTTCCAGAGATAATTAATAGCTGATTAAATAGTTTAGCTAAATACTTGTGTGTGTGAGTGTGTGTACTTCACAAACAAGATACAGGGGAACAAAGGCTTGCAAAACATCCAGACAAGCATGTGCAAATGTCAGCTAACTTGGATTAATTGGCAATTGGTTACCTTGAGATGGAAACTCAGTGCTTGTCATGATAAATATAATGAATGGCCTGGTGTTATATGGGGAGGTCAGTCTGGAGGGGCTAATGTTCCCTTCTGGCCTTAATATCTAGATAACTATGAAATTTCACATTTCCTCTTCCTTTCTCATTCCTGCCTATGTACTTGGGGATTCCTGCCTGGCAGAGATGGGGATGTGTGCTGTCAGCTTCTTTACATTTACAGTAATGCAAAACATCAGGTTTTATAAATCTCATTTTTAAAGCCCCATTCCCCTCCCTGGTTTAGGCTGATATCAAAAGATGCTGGTGGAGGCGAATCAGTAGAGCATGAACTTCATGGAAGTGTTTCTGTTTCTCTCCCTTCTGAGCTTTCCCCCTCCCCCAGCCCCCACTAATAAAATCCTTGAATACCAAGCCTTTTATCCTGTTGTTGCATCTAGTTATATTCTTTACTTCTAGCAAACTCATCAGTGTCTGATCCTGTTGTCCTTACTGCCAAATGCAGTAGTATTTGAGTGAAAGGGCTAAATTGAGTCTGTTCTGTAACTCTTTGGGAGTCAGCTGAACTGCTGGTGTGAAAGGGGTTTGCAGCATTGGCTCCTTTATGCTGAAGGAATACAATTTTCCCCTCTGCAAAGGCTTTTGCATCATTTGCATTCCAATGGAAACAGCAAATTGGGCCTTCGTTTTGGAGCAGGCCTTTTTTTACTGCCATCAGCAGAAAAGTTGGCCTTTTTCCTACTATCATTTGATAAAATTCCACAAACTCAGTGTTTTGGAAAGCATGAAGGGAATGTTACTCCAGTTGTCCCAAATAATCTGGACAGATTTACAGGTGCTTTGTGCTGGGATTCAGCTCAAGTCTGTGGATACATGTGTTTAACTGCACCACCACCTCTAAAACAATCCACTCTCCGCTGCCAAAGGGCTTGCACCTGGCTTATGGTTTAGTCTAGGCTGGCTATTTTGGCTTCTGTCTTAGACTTATCAGTAGCCTTTGAGCACCAGGATGTACAGGGGTGCCAAACTAAAGATGGTGAAGGCCTGCCTGCACCACATTGTTCCTCCTACAGTGAGTTAACGCAGCAGGAACGCCAGAAAAGCTGTTGTCCAAAGCCCCATGCTTAAGATGTGATACCTGGAGGAATTCCCCCTGCCTTTTGCTAGCTGGGGAATGTTGCTCTGCTGTTGGGAATATAGAGCAAGCTCCAAAAGTAATACTGACAGACTTCAGAATTATGATACACTGGAGCTGTGGTGTAATTCTTTGTTGAAGAAGTTAGAGGCCTAAAATGTTAAGGCTTATTGTTATTCCGAGTTGATAATCTCTGCCTTGCTTTAATAATTTTTCCTCATGCCTGGATAGCCTGCGAGTTGCACAATAATCACTCACACAGCTTTGTAATCAATGCCCAAAGTAATAGGATTCCGCTGGCCAACGGCAATTAATAAATTTGTGTCTTTTTTAAAACACTGGCAAGTCGGGCCTGAAATACGACTGACTGCCTCTCCTCATTTGCATATTTATTGCAGTGGAAAAATTCTTGCCGAATGATTGATGTTGAGCCTGCCTCTTGAATTCCAAACAGCACATTATTATGAAATGAAAAATGCCGGCCATACAGTTGATTAAAGTTGAAGACAGTGGAATCGGTGTTTTTTAAGATTGTGGGAGAATTAAAGGCATATTTTAATAGATGTTGACAAGAAGTGAACTAACAAAAGCAAAGCAAAGGATTTGCTTGAAAAGATTTAATCAAACGTGTTTCGGGGGGGATTAATTGCTGGGGATGACTAGTGCAAGTGGCTGGCTTGTGGATTTGAATGAGAGGTATTGTTCTCAGGCCAGCCTATTGAGTGCCATTGTGACCTGTAGTTTAACTCCTGTCCCACAGTCCTTTGAAAGGAGTGAAAATTCCCCCTCTTCAGCTGAGCATTGGGATAAATGTGTGCACCTGATAAAGATGCTTTTCATTATGTGTGGCTATTAAAGTAAAAGAGGTTTGATTCCTCTCCTTTTTATCTGTGAGTGGGGCACTGTGCCTGTGCTGGGTGGCGGTGACACGGTGACTCTCCATGGTAGTGGCACAAGGAACTCATGCAATATTTGGCATCTCAGCTTTGCTCTGCAAACCGTGGTTCAAACACTAGCTGTGTTCCAGTTTTCCTGTGTGAGCACTTCATACAGCCTGTGGAGATACACAGAAAATTAAAAGCTGGCATGTGATGCTATTCCTGTGATGCCAGAGCCTCAGATTTAATTGAGGGGGGGAAAGTATTTTAATTCCCAGCTTTGGCATGGGCTCTGAATATCAGCTGTGGCCTGGGTGTATGGTGTTTCATGCTGGTACATCACAGTAAGGGTGCTCCCATCTCTGTTTGCAGACAGTGTGTATGCAGTAGCAGACAGGCGCTGTTCTGCAGGGGAGCACTGCTACCCCATCACACCTCATAAGATGCCAGCAACATACAACTGTGGAAGAAAAAATACAAGGAGTTTTGCTCCAGTTTTTAGGATTCCCTCCCTGTCTTACCCCAAATCTGCTGGCTGGATGCACCAAGGAGCGTTTTGGATTCAAGCAGTTTTGGGAATCCCACTGCTTGGCTCTCTGTGAATACCTTTGACAGCGTGGCCTTGAGGCACCGGCTTTTTTCCATCAACTTAAAGTGTCTCCACATGAGGCCGGTCCCTGCTGCTCTGCACCAGCTGCTGCTCTCCACAGCTGCTTGAGAAGATGAAATGAGACCCCATTTTTAGAGGTCAGGAATAAGAGCACAGCTATTTTTCTGGGCAGGAAGGAGCATTTCTGCAGCAAGGCAGAACCTACAGTGATGGGTGAGCACAAGAGCTATGTTGACTGCAAGTCCCCAGTGTGTCAGTGGAGGCACAGGAAGAAGGGAGAAGGCTGGTGGGCATGGTACCAGGAGCCACCCCTCATGTATGTACACATACAAGGGGATGCCAGCAGCACAGACAGTTTGTCTGTAAGCACTGGCATTGACAAAATTGATTTTTGTGGTTTGAGAGCAGTAGGACAGATTTCATTTCTGGTGGGTCTCCTGACACTTTGATACATGGCAGTGCTATCCCTGAATGGAGCTAAATACTCCAGGGCTACTTTCTGACTGGGTGAAGGGATGTATAAAATGAGAACGTATGAGAGAGTATTAACAGAAAGGCACACTTTGATTTACTGGTACTGACTCCCAGCTTTCTTGGTGGATTGATATGCTGTCTGGTGGACCTGGAACAACTTTTTCACTCCTGAACAAAAAGTGAAGGGGCTCCCATGGACTCTTAAAAGTGACTTGTACAACTTAGAGTCTCGCCACTGACACTCCTGAGGTTGTTTTTCACTGGTGATATACAGCCGGTGCTAAAGGTGTCAGTTCTGACAATGATGTCGATCTAAGGTAGAATATTTACCCCAGCACATTATAGTGTATGTTATTCCTTGCCTGCTCACCATGGCCCTGCTCTACCCCAGAAGAGCTGGAGTGCTGTTCCAGTTGTAATTGACAGGATCAAAGCTGCCTGGGGTGCTTTAGCTGCTGCTGAAGGGTAGGCAGCAGGGAGAAAATAAACAGTTTGGGAAGCTCCAGGGACATTCATCTGTGTTGCAGTGGGGAAGATTTTGCTGATGCAAGCTGAGCACTCAGGCTGGGGTATAGGCGCACTTTCCTTTTGCAAGGGATGTTTCAGCTGCAGACACATACAACGCGTGCATTTTTAAGAGCTTTTGTCTGTCTCTTGGATTTGTTTTGATGCTAACACAGGACTCTTACAAGCACAGCAAACCTAATCCATTAATAGGTTTATATAGAGTAGGGGTTAGAACGTGTCTGTATTGAACTGTGAGCCAGGGAAGGATGAGTCCAGCAGCTGATATGCAACAAAAATCTTAAAGTATCTTCTCCTCGACATTCCTGTTACTGAGGTCAGGCTGTAATCTATCTGAAGATGGTGACAACAGAGCAATATCACAGTGGTAACATGCGGGAGATTGAGACCTCTGAATGTCTGGGCTGATTTCTGCTGCAGTGTCTCTGGCTGGCTGATGGAGATTTGCTGCTCACTCTACCCATGATCCCTGGCTCCTCTGTTATAAAAAAGAAAGTTGAGTGGTGAAAAGTTCTCTCTATTCTTTTATGGTAACTGCAAAGAAAGAAACAGATTTGGGGTTGAGCAAAGCAGCTCTGCTGACTTCACGTCAATGAAAGAATTGGCAGAAGTACCAGGGGAAGCTCTGGGGAACATCCCAGCACCCCAGTGCCTTCCAACCAAATCCATGTGCTCTGTCAGCCAGTTAGAGCTGTCCCCAGAGGGTGCTTGTTCTGGGTGTGTGGGGAGGGAAGCCAGGCCTATGTGAACCTATCTTGCAAGAAGGCAGATCCTGAAGCCATGTACTACCTTCCCCCAAGCAGGGCATGTTTTCCCCTTCCTGTAGTGCCTCTTTGTGAAAGTAGAAGGCAGTGCACCAGAGGCAGGTAAAATGAACCTGTGTGAAGCTCAGCTTGGGTCTTTGGATAGAAGTGTGCCAAGTGTTTTACCTGTAAGGGCTGAGCTGTGATTGATGTGTAGCAATGTGTGAAGGGAGAGTTTGTGTAGGCCCAGACAAGCGCTTGTTTTATATCAGAGTGCGCTGCAGGGAGGCTTGTTGGTCACCACAAAAGAACTGTTTTTAAAGAACAGATGCTGCAACTGTGTGCAGTTAACCCCTCCCACAGTTAGCTGCAACTCTGTGTCCTTGGAGAACATAAGATCATTGGACAGAGATCGTTTTCTCTACATTTGCATACAAGGAAATTGTCAAAGCCTCTGAATACACAGCACCAGATCTTCGTTCAGCATTTGTGTCTGCAGGCATCCTGGAAAGCAGCTACTCATCCCTGTAAAACTAAGCTTCCCTCCATGTATTAATCATTTTGTATGCTTCTCCACCCCAGTCTTTTCTTCACTTTCTTTCTAAGGATCTCTGAGCCTGCAGTTCTGCTTTTTTGGTCAGAATCTCCTCATTAAACTTGCTAGGTCATTGTTTAAGTTTCCCCCATAGATCAGATCTTGCTACATTTAATTTTACTTACAATCTAATTTCTTACACCTCCTGCGTGGTGAGCACAGTGGCACAGAAGCCAGCGGTAGTCACAGCCCTGCAGGAGTTTGGTGTTCTTGCCTTCCTCCTGCTCCCTATAACATGCGCATTATATACAAGAAAGGAAAGTCAGAGGTCAGGTTTAGATGGGATGTACACATACACATTTTCCCTTGTGTTGCTTTATACTATTGAGAAGCTGGCCTCTGCTGCAGAACTTCACAGAAGAGAGAAATGAGTGAGTCAGCAAGAAAGGTTGTTGTCATATGTGTGTGTCATCAGACACTTCTGCACATAGTACTTGCTTCTTTAGTATGTTAATCCTTCAGGCTCTGCAGTCGGCATGTTTGTGGATGAAACATTAGCTCAGTGTACTCCCAGTGTGCAGCCAGGCGGATGGTTAGGAGGCAGTCCTGCCTCTTTCCCTCCCTTTTCTTTCCCAGCATGGTGGTGGTTGACATTAACAGCTATAAATCACTTTGAAGATAAAAACACATCTCTTTAAGAGAGAAACAGTTAATGGGACAGACAGTAACTGTAGCAGAAATTCACATTCATGATGAGAAACTGAGTGCAGCAAACCTAAGTGTTCACCAGTGGGAAATGGTCTCTTGTGTCTTCTTCTGCAGGTTGTAAAGTCCTGGAGGCGTTAATGAAAGTATTAGTGGAGCTTCAGGATGAGCTGCTTTATCAATACCCAGGCACAAGGCATCTGGTAGATGGAAAGCAATCCAAAACTGAGAGGTAAACACAAAACAAGACAAGACTTTTTGGAATCTTTTTGGTCTTCAACAAACAGGGCAATGCGGAACCTTCCTGACCATCCCATCCTCCCTCTCTGCTGTTCTCTCAGCTCTCAGTTGCTGCTCTACTCTGAACAAGTGTCTGGTTTATAATCTTGCTGATAACAGAAGGAGCTAAAACTTGGGCCTTTTGCCATACATTTCACTGTGGAAAGAGCATGGGTGGTAGTGAAGGGTCTGTTAAGAATTCACACATGTTGCCTCTGAGAGGTGTAGGTTGGTTAGTCTGTGTGTTTTTGTTCCAGTGATGATGAAATCCCTAGCAGTAGTGATGAAGAGCAAGTGAATAAGGCTCAGGAGAAGAGGAGGAGTCTCCCCAAGCGAAAGTTGAAGCTCGAGGAGTACCCCGAGTTCATAGCCAAGCGCTACGCTGACTTCAGGACCTATCGGAACAGCGTCCTGCAGAAGTGGCATGAGAAGACAAAGCTGGCATCTGGCAAAGTGGGAAAGGCAAGTCTTTGTCAATGTGCGCTCACATCCTATTGTTCAGCAGAGATTTGGGGAACAAGTTGATGTGGAAGTTCTATATCATGGATGTTCCAAATGAAGCCGAGAGTTACAGCAGTAAGAATTAAATACATAGGTACGCTCTCTTCCCCAGCCTTACAGGAGTCTGGAAGAAGCTCAGCCCTCAAATGTCAAAGGCATAAGCTCTTCTCCTTTGTTTTGAGCAGATGGGCAGAAAACATTTTCAGGGGTGAATGGGTTCCCAAGTTTTGGGAAAAACTCTTGGATAATGTTGGTGTTCTCCCAATAGCCAATCTCACCATAGCTAGTTTTCAGCAGCAAGTAAGCTCTGTGAAAATGCCACTAGTGCTTAGCAGCAAGCTCTCTGTGTTTTATAACAGAGCTAGGGACTTTTGTGGCTCTCCTTCTCCATGAAGTGTACACTTTAATACAGTGGGTAATCATTTCACCCAGAGATCCAGGGTCTGCTAACATCTGTGAGTCAGTATTAATCATTGAGAAGTTAATCTGAACCAGAACAGCAAAGGCATTTTGTTAAGCCAGGCGTCAGGTTGCCTCAGGTTGGGAAGGGAGAGAGAGGGAGAACAAATAAAAAATCCTAGCAGAAATCCCTGCAACAAAACCCAGACCCCCTCCTCTTGGAATGCTGTCTGCTTATCCACTGACATGGAAAGATAGAGGAACACTGCTGCCTTGAGGAAAAGCTTTCTGCATTATCTGACACTAGTTAATGTTGTTGCAGGGTTTCAGTGCCTTTGAGCGTTCAGTCTTGACTCAGATTGATCATATTATGATGGACAAAGAGAGATTACTACGGCGGACACAGACCAAGCGATCCGTGTATACAGTGCTGGGGAAACAGGAACAGGAATCTCATCCCATCCCTGAGTCTTTGCCTGAAAATTTGGTAAGGGCATTTTCTTTCTATAACTCACCCTGTAGCAGCAGAGAAACCCTGCAAAACAATTAGCTTGAGCCTTTAGCTGGTAATATTCTTGTTTGTGTGAGATTTATGGAGGAGATATCTGAGTGTTGATTCCTGTAATGTAATGGCTGAGAAGAAGACGTAGACATTTCCATTCCAGTTTTATGGTGTTTGCATTATCTCCTGTGCCAGTTCTGGATAGGGGAAAACGAGGTTTGGTTTGTGATTGTGTCCTTCCTGTGCTATTTGAAGTGATGATGCTCTCACTAAATCTCCTTTTTCAGGTAGTGGCTACGAAGCTGTTTTTACTCTGGAGTTTAGAATCTTTAACCCAGAAAGTCACTCCTGAAGTCAAACTGCATATAACCTACAGAATACGTTAGTAGTATGCCTGTTATTAATTTAGTATTTAAGAATGAATAAATACTCAATTCTGAGAGATCATGCAGAATTACAGCACTTGCAAGATGTATTTTTGCCATTACATTAAAAATATCTGTAGTATTTTGCCAGAAAGACTTTTCACAGTCCTATTTATTTCCCAGTAAAGGTCTCATAAATCTATTTTGGCTCTGGCAGTGTTTCTGCTTTGCCTTTAAATGTATTCCTAGTCCTTAACAGCTTGTTATGTTGGGAGGTTTTCTCCATTCCTTCCTGTCTTCAAGTGCGTTTACAAGCTGCTGCACGTGATGTCATCAGAGTTAGGGACAGAATTACCCACACATGAGCTTTCAGTATTTCCTTTGTGCTTCTAGGAAGTCCTCCCTGAGTCAAACAGGCACCTGAAGGACATAGATGAGGAGATATTTGACGACGATGACTTTTATCACCAGGTAGGTGATGGTAAATCTGTGTTGAAATTATGGCTTCAATTGGGTTTTAGTACTTACAGAGCTAATGTGGTTGGTTCTGTGCTCTGCATTTCTCTTACCCATGAAACTCAGTTACTCTTTTAACATCTGAAATCTCTGTAGATACCTCAGAGGACCTCACTCACAACTTTTGATATAGGGCTTTGTGAGCTTAAGGTTGCATTGTGGATGGAAACTTACTGCTGTACTTGAGTGAGTCAGGGCCACAGGATAAGGTCTGTCTCTGTTCTTGCTGGTGAATGTTGCTATACCAGAGAAAAATGACTGAAGTCTCTAAAGGTGACTGTTCTCTGTGGGTAGAGTCCCATTATGAAAAATGAGTCTAGTAGATCCTCAAGAGCACCTGAGTTACTCTCAACTCAACCTAAATCATTTACCTACTGAATGAAGAAGCTGCAAGGCTTCTCTAGGACTTTTCTTGGTATTGTGCCAGCTTGGATTTAGGCCAGTTACTCTTTTTATTTGCAAAATTCCTAGAAACAAGGAATGTGCACCCAGTGCATGGAGGTTGCAGCTTAGGGAAACCTCATGTTTGTGCTTCATTTAAGAAATGAGAGTGCCAGCTTTATGCAGTACGGAAGTGGCCGTATATTGAGGAGTCTGACTTGCTCTAAGTCCTTCCCCACTGCACAAAAACCAGTTTTATTCTGATGAACAGAGAGCTTTAACTTCAGGACTAAACAAATACCATTATTGCAGTAGAAAGGCTGAATTTTCTGGTCTGAATAGCGTTAGAGTGGCTAGGAAAGTGTTAGGTCAGTGGAAGAGAGCTGCTGCCACTGCCTGTGCTCTAACTGATTTAACCAGAATCATTTGGATAGGTCTGAAATTTGGGGTTTCATGTACAGAGCCAGGACTAGAGGTGAATAAAAGATTTATTAAATTGCTAATTCTTACCTGTGTTTTACAGTATGGAAATACAGGGAACTCTAATGCTGATGGTTTTTTCCCTTCCAACAAGGTTTTCAACACACTTCCAACCCCACTGTCCAAGAAGAGTATTTGCAGTAGATCTCACCTAGTGCAGAATTAGGGCAATGTGAATACTTAATGTTTGTGAGGGATGTACTCAAGGCAGCCTGCCTCAGCGCCAGGACTCTATATTGAGCCAGCTCTTCTCCAGGCTGTGTATTTACTGTAGGAGCATCTCTGCGGGCACTGCTGTGAATTGAGGAGCATCTCTTGGACAAGTGAAGGTGCTGGGTTCATCTGTGAAGGCTGTGAGTGCCCATCTTGTGGGCAGCAGTGGTTGAAGAGGCCAAATATATGAGGCAGGGAGATAATACTGAGGTGGAATTTGGAATCCAAGTGGACCAGAAGCCTGGCTTTGGGGGCCACCATAAGAACACTGAATAAGTGAAGTTTGTTTAACAGAACTGTGAAGTGGTCAAGGAGAAATAACTGCGATTGGCAGTCTGTGGACCTGTGCAGGGGAGGTGCTTATTGCCCATGAAATGTTAAATTTGTAAAAGAAAAGCAGCAATAGATGAATGGCCCATCTTTTCTTCTAATAACTTTAACTTCGATGCATCATGATTTCAGAGATATGAGTAGTCCCAGCTTAGCTTTTCCCCTCACTGGTTAATTGGGGTGCTGGGGTTAATCTAAATTAAAACTTAAACTAATAGAGGTCATTGAGGGAAGAGAATCACCTGAGTAAAACAAATGGGGCTGCCAGGCACAACTGTATCTTGGCCATTTCCCAAGAGGGAAGTGGCAGCAAATTGGAGTTGTTTCAGCATTCAGCAGAGGTGAAGGATGGGTGACACCGGTTTAATGTACGGCACCTCCGGAAGCGTTCCAGATTGCATTCCTTGCTGTACCAACTGCTGCCTCCCGTGCACAGTGACTGGAAGCGGGACCAGCCAACAACATCTGCCAGCACAGCAAGGAATGGGTGCAACCTTCAACACCCCATGGACTCTAAATATGGTGCTTAGGCTGGTGGAGGCTTTAATCACTTACCACTCTTTGGCAGCGGGCTATGACAGCTTATCCGAGCCTCGTACATCACGCACAGGCATCTGCTGAGCCGCAAGGCAGTGACACATTCATTTTCCTTTCTTGCTTGTTGGGGTTTTTTTATATCCCACCCTCCCTTCTCTTCCACTGTTTTTCTCTCCTCCCATCCCCAGTATGCTTCTTGGGAGAGATGATCTGTACAGATTACTGCTTCATTGTGTGCAAGTAACTGTGGGGATGCCAGCCCCTTGCCAGACAGCATGTGGCACCTGTGCCGCTAACCTGGTTAATGTCTTCTGTTGAGTGGGATTTGGCAAAGATTGGAGCTGAAGCCAGTTTAATGATAGGGCTAAAGAAAAGGGCTGTATGTTTCGTGTCACCTCCCAGTTAAATTAGTTTCATAAAGGGCTTTCCTTTATTTGTCAGGGCGCTAAATAGAAGCTGAACATGACACCCAGAGAGGGTAGAGTGCATTACAGTAGAGCACTGACAATGCAGTGTGTTTTCTCTCATATGGGTCGTAACTGGGCAGCACTTTTGTGTGTGTGGATATAGAAATATAAAACATTGAAAGGGACCTGGTTCTTTAGGAGTAATCAGTAGCAACATCTCTGGTTGGTGGAGCTGAGGTTGCTCAGGAGCTCTGACCTCTGTGCATTATGCTCATTGCAAAGTGTACCTGTACACTTCAATGGGTGCTTTTTTTCCTTGTATTTGCATTTAGATCCAGACTTTTTTTAGTATCACTTTCCTTTTTCTAAGTAACATTTGATAATGATCAGTTTATTTTGAATACTGCTTAGGGTTTAGCAAACATCCAGATAAAGGAGGACACTGGAAACCAGCTCCTGTATATTTCAGTGGGAAATCAAGTGAAAATGAAGGAGAGCTGGTGAATGTGCACAAGTTACCAATAATGGAATAAGCAGCTTCACCATTTTGTTACAGATTATCATAAAAAACTCTTCAATGAATCTGGTTTTCCTGCGGAAAACCAATTTTCTTGTCCAGGTCTTGGTATTCAATGGAATTCACTGTGTGGGGCTGGTGGAACTTTATGGCAATTCACAGTTTAACTTTGTTGTGTCTGTTCATCCCATTTTGCCTTTTCTCATCTTCTTCACTTGTTTTGTAAGCAGTTATAATTTTTATTGTGGTGGCTGTCATGGGTTCAGCAGTAGCAGTCATTTTTTCTCCTTCTTAGTGGCTGGTGCAGCACTGTGTTTCTAACTTT
>WYDI02003763.1:0-10013 GCA_009867235.2 Psittacus erithacus
TCTTTGGGGCAGGGATGGTCTTGAACAGTTCTGAAGCTATTTTTAAATCTTAGTGAGGCCAATGACAACAATAGAGATCGAGCAGCCCATTAATTACAGACCCATTGTCTGAGCAAGCTGTCATTAGTCATTGTCAGTTGTCATTCTGCATCAGCCCTTTTTAAAGAAGCTCATAGAAGACACTGCAGCTTGGGAAGAAGGTGAAAAGCTGCGAAAAAGAGGATCTGATGGAACTGTGACACTTCCAAAGCTTTCTATGATTCTATGAATCTCAGGAAGTTATTTTTCTTGACATAGAGATGACATTATTGTTACTGAACCAGAGAAACCCAAACCGATTTAGCGACCTTTTGTGTCAGCTCTAGTTGTAATCTCTTGGTTATATGTCAGTTAGTTGTTTCCTGGCACGATGAAGCAAAATATACCTTGGGAGACTTGATTTGTGCCAATAAACACTGGAAGCCAAGCTGTTTCCCTTGCAATATTCAAAGGTCCCAGCATGGCTTCCAAGCACTCCAGATACCCGCAAAGTGACCATTATATTGGGATAATGTATTTCCAGAGGCACAGCTATAGAAAGGGAACAGCCACCCATGGTCAGGCTGCAGTGTAGAAATTGTCTCACTGAAATGAGGGGGCTGAGTGAAAAGGAAATGAAGTGACTCGGGCAGAGAGGCTCAGGCAGCCCAGCATATGAGTCATGAGATCAGGGAGTCCAGAAAGCTGTAATCCAATTTTCTGCGCCGCTTTCATGTTCAACCAGAGCAAAAACACCCCACAACTTCTGTTGTTCCTCCAGTCCCCCTTGTGCAAGATAAGAGGAATATTAGTTATTTCCCTACATGGGTGGATGTTGCAAGGTTTTGATGACTTTTAAGCTGGCTTCAGTGTGCGCTTGCAGCCCAGAAAGTCAACTGTATCCTGGCCTGCATCAAAGGCAGCGTGACCAGCAGGTCGAAGGAGGTGATCCTGCCCCTCTACTCTGCTCTCGTGAGCTTCACTTGGAGTATTGTGTGCAGTTCTGGTGTCCTCAACATAAAAAGGACATGGAGCTGTTGGAACAAGTCCAGAGGAGGCCACGAGGATGCGCAGGGGACTGGAGCAGCTCCTGTATGGAGACAAGCTGAGAAAGTTGGGGCTGTTCAGCCTGGAGAAGAGAAGCTGTGTGGAGACCTCAGAGCAGCTTCCAGTGTCTGATGGGGGGCTACAAGGATGCTGGGGAGGGACTCTTCATGAGGGACTGTAGTGATAGAACAAGGGGTGATGGGTTCAAACTGAAACAGAAGTTCAGGTCAGATATAAGGAAGAAGTTCTGTACTGTGAGGGTGGTGAAGAACTGGAACAGGCTCTCCAAAGAAGTGGTAAATGCTCCATCCCTGGCAGTGTTCAAGGTCAAGTTAGGTGAAACCTTGGGTGCCATGGTTTAGTGTGAGGTATCCCTGTCCATGGCAGGGGGTTGGAACTGGATGATCTTAAGGTCCTTTCCAACCCAAACCATTCTATGATTCTATGACTTATGTTTCTGCTTTGCTATAACAAACAGAGCTCTGGAGTTCAAAGCTTTCAGCACTGAAATCCTTCTTGTTGGCAATTCAAGCTCTCAGGAGGCCATTCTTCCCCCTCAATCGTATAATTCCTCTCAGCTCTGAAATCCCTCAAAACAGCAGTAAATTGAGGGTGAAAGAGGAAATGACACGAAGCAAAATGGTAACAAGAAAATAACAATCCAGAAAGCCCACAATGCCAGTGGAAAATTCATAAATAGCGTTCCCTGATCTGGTTCCAGCCTGACTTTGCAAAGTCTGCTGACACAAAAGCTTTGGCAGGTGTGAAGCTCTTCCCATTCACCTCAATAAATGATTAACAGCGAAAGCTCACACTGATAGTGTAACGTCAGCATTGTTTGTACCTTCACGGTGGCTCAACCTGGCAGAAGAATCCATCAGATGCTCTTTCTTCGTGTGATTGTATTTCATAATAGTTCCAAATAGGAATGAGATTCATTGTACAAGTAACCAGGAGTCCTGAGGTTACCCTCTGCTTCCCTGTCTTGGCTGGGGAATAAACACTCCTAAGTGAATGCTCAGAGGGGATTAGAAAACTATTCTGTAGCTATAGAGATATCGGCTGGCCAGGGAAGGACTTGGAATGTTCACTTCTTCAAGTCTCACCACTCTTCACAGGATGCTACCTTTTAAGGCTAAAGATAATTTGTTTGGATGAAGATAATTACTTCTGTATTTAAAGACGTAAAACAGAATCATAGAATCATAGAAGGGTTTGGGTTGGAAAGGACCTTAAAGCTCATTCAGTTTCAGCCTCTGCCACGGGCAGGGACACCTTCCACTAGAGCAGCTTGCTCCAAGCCCCTGTGTCCAACCTGGCCTTGAACACTGCCAGGGATGGGGCAGCCACAGCTTCTCTGGGCACCCTGTGCCAGCGCCTCAGTACCCTTATAACAATAAAAATCCTTTTTATATCCAGTCTAAATCTTGCCTCTTTTAGCTCAAACCCATTATCCCTTGTCCCACCATGCATTTCTTGGAAGTTCCTTCTGGACAGAGGTTCTTGTCTCTCTCTGTTGAACAAGAAAGAACTGCCTTTAGATGATCAGCTTAGACAAGATATTAGGAGGGATACAGCCCCCCCCAGGAATTCCATCCTTCCCCTGTCTTTGGCTTCTATGATAAAGCCAGGCTATGCAAATACAGGCCAGTCAATCAACAGATGAAACAGTGGTGGCAGTTGTTTGGCCAGGGCATTTCTCATTGCTATTAGAACCCGGTCTGAGACTTCCAATTCACTTGCCACAAAGCACAGCGAAGCATGCAGCTGCTAATGAATTTCAATATATCCTTGCAAATTAAAGTGTTACCACTTTCTAATTATCATCTGCTAATAATGATCCTCTTCTACAAGCAATCTAAAGGCAAAATTCAAACTCCAGCTTGTCAGAGCATTTGTTTTCATCTGAGCACTCACCAGTGGTTCTCCTTGGGAAAATGTTGTGGCAGAGAAATTACCAAGGAGCCTGCAATTAAGAGAGATTGCAGTGACAAGCCTGACACAATAGGAAGAAGAGTTCAGAAGGGACCTGTGTGTGTGTGTGTATCTGTGTGGGGGGACATCTAATTCATTTAGCACTACAAAAACAGTGCAAAATGAAGTAATTAACGTGGGGACAGATTGCTTTCTTCACTGTGTCCTGCTGAACGTGTAAACAGAATCTCAGTTGTTCACTAAGTGTTCATGAATTCGACAGGATTAGAAGAAGAAACTCCATCTCCACAAGCTGTTAACGGCTTTATTGTCAAATAATAATGTCAGGGAGGACCTGGGGCTGATTGCACGAAACATCTTGTCTCTTACTGTAGCCAGGAACAACACATAGGGAAAGGAGCTATGATGGAGTGGTCTTTCCTTGCTAACACTCCGGATTCTAGTCATTGACATTTAGGGGACTTTCTGAAGAGGTTGCACCTCTGTGCTTAGATGCCACCACCATTAGATCTAGAAACCTCCCTGAACACCTAGTTTTGTTCCTCCAGGCATCCTGTGCTAATGATTCTACATGTTGTTCAGCCGCAGCAGGTGAAAGGATGGTCTTTTTGAGGCCAGAACAGAACATTTCTGTTCTTCTCTCTAATCCACTGCTGTCTTCTAGCTGCCTCCTTGGCCACTGCAGAGCACAAAACTGATCTTTGCAGAGAACTTTTCATAGGAATTCCAAAATCTGTTTCCTGTGAGCTGTTTTACAGCTTATCATTGCATTTGACTAGTTAGGCTTACTCCATCCCCTGCGAATTCCTCTGTACTTACTGACATTGATTTTCAGCTGCCATTTTATCACTCAGTATCATTTTATCATTCAGCAGCCAGCCAGACAAGAAAGCTCCAAATATGGATTCCTTTAGCACCTATTTTTTTACTTAAAAGGGTTTTTAAGCAGCCTCTAAGTAGAGCTACAAGGCAATGCCATCACTTTCAGCACTTCGTCTTCCAGAGCAAACCCACTGTGTCCCAGTAGTTATTTGCAGCGTGACGTTGTGCTGTCACCTCCTCACACTACAAGGTCCTGACATTTCAGGCAAATGTCATCACGTCACAACTTCCTATCAGCACAACTCACTGGTGAGATGCATGCAATGCTACGAGCCCTTGTTCCTTATGGGATCTCCGTCTCTCCAAGAGGAGACGGCATGATTTCAGTACGTGTGTATTTTACAACTCAGAGCTTAAAGTTTGAATCTGCAATGCTACCTGGGTAGTGCAACAGATGTTTTCTCTCAGTAACTGTGAGATCAAACTACGAGCTATGTGCTGAAAACCTTTAATTCCCTTATGTTCCTATGGAAACATGAGAGGAACCTTCTGCCAAAGCTAGCCAAGGCCTTTGGCTTGATGTGCGTAACGTGAGTTACCCATTTCTGTGCCCACTTGCAGGAGCCAGCTCCCAGTGCTGGAACTGTGCCATTTTCAGGGAGGAAACACAGAAAAGTCCAATCTAACCTCTGCAGTCTGCTGTACAGAAGCTGTGAGATGCTTCTTTCCTGCTCTGCAGAAGTCATCCATCCAAAGACACTTGTCTGTGGGAGAGCAAGGCTCCTTCTCCATAATTAGATTTGATTCCGAGGCAATCAGCTAAAGTCAGGAAGGGACTGGAGCAGTTGCCATGTGAGGAGCATGTGCAAATGTGAATTCTGGGCTTTGACAGAGTGCAAATGCTGTTACCCTGCAGAACATCTTAGGAAATGCAAGGCAATTGAGATTGCTTAGCTTCCGTGAAAGAGGGATAAGCAGAGAAGTGCTCTGTGATAAGAACACATGCACATGCCGTTGCCCTGGAGGAGGATGATAAGTGACAACTTTGCTGTCCCACTTTAACTTCTTTGGGTGTGCAAGCTTTTTGTCTAAGCTGGAATGCAAACTAAACTTGTCCTCTATCAACTGATCACAGCTGGCTTGAGAGCCAAAGGGCGTACAGGCTATTATTGCTGTAACTGATTAATCAGCCCAGCCATCAGACCCCAGCACTGAACACCCTGATCAACTGTCAGCACACGCTGCTGATAAGTCTGATCCAATACATATGGAACTAGCTGAGAGAGAAAATTCTGCCTCATTTAAAATCACATTATTCAGCCTGCCACCCTTCACTGGCTTTTGGCCTGTCACGCAGACTAATGGACAGGCACCCTGAAAAATACTCCTCATGGACTTAGGAATGGGTGAGAGCTTCTTGCGCTTGACAAAAGCCAATTAAGATCAACTACACCTTCTAGCATGCCTCTTCTGAAAAAGCACATCTGCCTTATTGCTTAAAGGGCTCCATTGCTTTCCTGATTGTTGAGCTAGCATTGAAGAGCTTGCCATTCAATTAGAGGAGCAATAACCTTCAGCAGCAGACACCAGTGACAGGAGACATGTGCCAATATCCTGGATGGCTTGTTGAATAGGGCACTGACTGGGGCACAGTGCTGACAGATCTCATGGCAGGTGAAGACAACCTCCAGAAAGCCGTGGATGCCAGTGAGATATTGATGCCTTTACACCAGATCCCTCTGTAAGTTTTAGGCAAAGTGCTAAGATGCAACTGATGTGTTTATTTTGTGTAGTGAGAATAAATGGCCACCAGTGCTCCTGTAGCATTCAGATGTGCAACAGGTACCTTCTGCTCCTCTTCAAGGTTCTTGTTTCATGGTCCTGCAAAGATCAGCCCTATCTCAGCATGAATTAAACACAGGTATTGGAATGTAGGACTAGAAGCAATATTTTGGGTCATTTAGTCCTGTCATCCATTATCTCAGCAATTCTGCCGTGTAATCCCCTCCAAAATTAATGAACTTCATCTTAAAAGCAGCAAGTAATTTTCCTCACTACCCTAGAGGCTATTCTGAAACCTCACTGCTTTGATGGTCCAATATCCAATCCAGGTCAAAATGATGCCCTTCAGACAAGGAGATGCTGCGAAGGACTAAGGCAAGTGCTGGTTTTACCTCCTAGCATAAAAGACACTGCTCCCATTCAACTCAGTGGTCTGAAACAGCACTTTCCTGACTCCTAATTGACTTTGAATGCAGAGGTTGCAACCATGGCTGAATCCCTTCCTTTACCTCAGCTCAACAGAGAAGTTTGGGTTTTCTCCCAAACAATGACTTAGTGCTAAGGTTTTCCTGCCATTCCTTCCAGGCTAGATTATCTTCTGTGGCTTTCTGTGTGACCAAAAGTGATGTTTTCCTATGTGTCATCCACCTCCATGCAATAGTTATAGTGCTGACTGAAGGCCATGATTTTAATTGCCAAAGCAATCAGGGGATTAGTCCGTGCCCCATGTAACTCTGAAATATTTGATCTGTGAACTGCTGCATCTGTACTTCACAGCAGAGCTCACAGTGGATGGAGACTGAGGGTAAACGTTTCAAACAAAGGGATCTGGCTGTAAAACAGCGTCGTGGAGAAACACAAAGTCTCATCGCTTCTCAGGAAGAGCCTCAAAGCTTTCCGTCTGAAACAGATTTCCCATCATTTCTGTCACTGTGATGACAGCCAAAAAAAACATTAGGGTGAGGATTCATCTCACTGATTTCGTCTGTCTGCAGTATAAATGTTTCCTTCAGAGATATTTGCTGTACTCTCCTTTTACAGTCAGTGGGGAGGAAAAGGTGCTTCTGGCAGGGTTCACATAATCTCTTCTGGATATCTGCTGTAGGGTGAGTCTTGCTCTCCACTGACTGGAAAAGCTCCAGATGCTTGCTAGGATGCACAATGCAGATGTCTGCTTTTTGCTACCCTGCTAGCCAAAGAAACCAAACAGGAAGATCCCAATATTCATATATCCCAGGCAGAACTTTTTGCTTGCATAGGAAAGGGCGTTAAAGTTTTCTGCATTCTTTTACTGTTCCTTTAAGTTCTTTTAATGTCTTTAAGACCCTCAAACATTACACTGAGAGGAATTCTGCCACCGCAGGGTAGATGAGATGGATGAGTCTATTGGTTTCTGTGGAGTTATTTTTAATTTATACTAGCATAAAAGAGAGGTGAATGGAGCCCTTAACTTTTTATTCCTTCCTTAGCCGTGGACTTTCTCTGTGACCTTGTGCAAATGGCTTTATCTGTTATTTTCCTGATATGTAAAATTAGGCTGATCACACTCACACACTGCTATGAGGTCTAATTAGTAAGTGTAAAGCGATATGAAATCCTCTGATGGAAGATGCAGAGTGGAGCTAGCCTGGGATAAAGAGGATTAAAGGAGGTTGTGCTAACATAAGCACTTGAGAAATGATGCTTAGGGGGAAGTGAAATGGCACAGGTCTGCAGGTGAGGAAGGGAGAATCAGCAGCCTGTGACTGCTGTCAGCAGACCTCAAACCCACTGATGGGAGTATGTGTACAAAGGAGGTTTGGACAATGAACTGAATCACTGAGCAAAGTTCAGGAATAGGTGAAATACTATAGATTAATAGGATTATCCTAGGAAAAAGCCTTCCACATTTATTTGGATGGAATTTGGTCCACCTGATGGGTCTTTCACAGCCTTTTTCATCTCCAGTTCTGAAAGATACACCAGTGTAACATGTTCATGTGCATGGCTTAATATCCATACCGTGAGCAATAACACCATGTTTCTGAACATGTAAGACTAATATAATATAAGACTTTCTAACATAGCTATTGGAAAGACATATAGCTATTAGAAAACCTTTTCCTCTCAGTGGTTCAACAAATGCCATGCCCTTTTCCATAAGTGAGCAGGGAATGGCACCACGTGCCAGTTGGAAGTGCCTTCCATGGAATGGTTCCTGATAACCAGGAGTCCCCCATGTCCAACTCGCATCTCATCCCTTTTGAATGCCATAACATACATTGCTCCCAACCTGACTGTTTCATGAGCGTCAAACCAGACACCAACTTCTATTCATCCCATCATTGTCAGGTTGCTGTTACTTTCTGACTGCCTTGCTTTGCCCTCCCCAGGCATCACCGTGGACAAGTTTGGGCTGATCTACTTTGTGGATGGCACCATGATCAGGAGGATTGATCAGAATGGGATCATCTCAACAGTGTTGGGTTCCAATGACTTGACCTCTGCTCGGCCTCTCAGCTGTGACTCTGTCATGGACATTTCTCAGGTAAGATGATGGTTTGGTTGGGTTTCTGCAAAATGGAAGCCTATGCCTTCACCCTATCTGCATGTCTGTGCTTTCCCATGTTTGACAAAGGGATAAGGGCTCAAGGAGAATTACATCTCTACATTTTTTATGGTATGAAAATGACTGGGTGAAAAAGAAAGATCCTATAAGGACTGAAACAAAGACATAACTGACCTAACAGAAAGATGATCAGGGTCTGGAACACCTCTCTTATGACAAGAGACTTTGAGATCTGGGCCTGTTTAGTCTAGAGAAGAGAAGCCTGAGAGGGAATCTCAATGCATATAAATATCTCAAAGGCGGGTGGAAAAGTATGGTGCCAGACTCTTTTCAGTGGTGCCCAGCGACAGGATGAGGAGCAATGGCCATAAACTAAACCTCAGGTTTTTACCCCAACATGATGGAGCCTTGGGTGACATGGTCTAGTGTGTGGTCTCCCAGCCCATGGCGGGGGGTTGGAATTGGATGATCTTAAGGTCCTTTCCAACCCAAACCATTCTATGAGTCTATGAGAAAGATCTTCTTTATGCTGAGGGTAGCAGAGCACTGGCACAGCCTGCCCAGGGGGTTGTGACGTCTCCCTTTCTGGAGACATTCAAAACCCACCATGGACCTGTGTAACCTGCTCTGGGTGATCCTGCCTTGGCAGGGGATTGGACCAGATGATCTCCAGAGGTCCCTTCCAACCCTGATGATGTCTCTGAACTCAGACATCTCTGAGATTTAAAGATGTCCCAGCCACAAAAGAGACTTCTTTCAGCACTCCCAATCAGCGGGTGACACAGATTCCCGGGAAGGCAGGTTCCCTTAGACTCACTTCTCAGGAAACTAGTTGCTTTAGGCTGAAAAGACCAGGCGCAGCAGTACTCATTTTACCAGCTCTATGTGCCGTGCTCTGTTATTGCAACTCAGCTAACCTTGGGGGTTTTTTTCTTTGCTTCCCTCCATCCTAATTTGGCCCAGCACAATTTTAGACATGAATGAAATTAACATCTAGGAAATACTGATTGGAGGCCGTGGTGCCAAATTTAGCAACAGCAGGAAAACACGAGTCTTGAATTGCATTGGATTGCAAATTGGTTGCAGCCACCATCATGCTGGGCTTTTAAGTCCTGCTGCTTAGAGGTGGAGAGAAAAAGAAAGAGAGAATACAAAAATCTCAGTTTGATGATTGCTTTACTTCTGCATGGCACAGAAAAGAAATCTGTTAGAGCCCAGCACTTGCTTTTGCGGGGCATTGGCCAACCTGTCAAATTGTGCCAGTTTAGAGATGGTGTCCTTTGAAACCTTTGTGCCACTTGTTGTTGGCCTGGCTACAGGAATGTTGCCCTCTGCTATGAAAATACAGGTCATAGCTGGAGGGCTAAGTACTGTTATTCAGCCACAATAGATGTCAATGGGGTTTCCTTTTTGTAACTACCTAGATAATTTCCATGCTCCCATATGGAATCTGTTCTTCGTGTTTTTCCTTCTAATTTGAAAAGATTATTCTTGCTTCTTTGCAGCTGGTTCCCACTGCCCGCAATTTATGAACATGCTGAAATTATGAGTTTAAAAGCCCTCATGCCTTCTATAGAAGCAAATTTTGCTGGTTGAGAGCCATCTTGTAATATGTTTCTCATCTTACAGGCATAGTATTTTCTTTAGCTGAATTTCAGGGGCAGTTACCACCAGACCATTGTGGATTCAGGCTTTAAAACCATTTTCTAGCAGGTTATGTGGCTTATATATATAACAACGTCATAGAACCATAGAATCATGGAATGGTTTGGGTTGGAAAGGATCTTAAGATCATCCAGTTCCAACCCCCTGCCATGGGCAGGGACACCTCACACTAAACCATGGCACCCAAGGCTCTGTC